>NQII01007953.1:71821-82059 GCA_002778355.1 Clitarchus hookeri | reverse complement strand
TAACGGTGTTCTGTTTTGATGCCTATTTTGATTAACGTCGTGTTATGAAGTTCAGTAGTTCTAAATGGAACTGGCTAAGTTTGTCTTCGGGAGTTTTGCGAAACGAAAAACATTGAAATCGTGTATACGGTATGAAAGGCGAACATTAGCATTTGTTTAGAAAATGACTTACCAAACTTCCGTGAAACTGCAGTTACATTCACAATTTTGGAAATATACCATTTCTTTTAACTAGCAACCTTTCGTTTGATAAGCGTAGGTAGAGAGCGTTTTTTTTAATGAACGAAACCACGAAATCTTTAGAACTTACATCTCGCTGAACTTACTTAAGATGACCGCGAACTGTTTTGTTTTGTTACGTATCCTTAAATAAAGCAACTACAGTGCCTCAGACATCGTCATAACTTTAAACACCCATGATAGGTCGAAGTTAGAAAGCCAATAAACATATACGCCAAAATATCCGACTTAATACATGAAAGAAGTAACAATACTTTGCATCTATGGCATACCGAAATAAAAAACAACTAATTCGCTTTTTAATTAAAATTATTATTTTGGGAAATAATAAGAAAAATATCACTCCGTGCATCAGATTTTATAATTAGGCCCTAAAGTGTTCTTAAAAGCGTTTTTGAAAAATGTTTTAGTCTAACCATTTTTTTTATGCGTCTCCAGTTACACAAATGCTTATCAGGTGCCCATGTTTTTTTTAACTAGCGTGAGAAATAAAGTATTTCAGTATAGTATTTAAATCCAAATTTGGAAAATAAATATTTTTCATTTTAAATGCTATTTTGTAAAGGAAGTGCTTGGTATGTCAATGGACAAGCAGAAATCCCAAACTGACATGTAATAAACCAGAAGACACTAATATTTAAATTACTTAAAACACGCTGTCCAATTACGCGTCAAAGCTTATGCGATCAATTGTTGGAATTTTGAGAATAATAAAAAATTTATAAATAAAATATATTTATAAAAATTACCCAAATTTGACAACATTTAGATAAAGTACACGCTTTATTTTATTTAACAAGTAATGGCCGTATATGACTTCAGGTTTTCATTCATGTATTCCGTTTGTATAAATTTCCATTTATCTTAAAATTGTATTTATGATTCGATTAAATTATTAAAAGTACTTCACAATTCCTTATAAGGGCATGTGCAGTAAACATGTTTACCAATTTAGCTTACTGAAAGTTACCTAAAACTGGTCAAAATTGATAAATCTTATTTCGTATAATAATTTTAATTATATAAATGAATTTAATGATAATCCTCACTGTTGTATACAAGCTCGAGTTTTACGTTAAAAATATTTTAATCTCTGTACAAAAATTTTTCAGTTGTGTAACCTTTGCCTTTTATACGTTTTCCCGATTATTAAACGTATTTGAATTTTATCATCCTTATTATTATAAAAAATCCTGATATTTAAAATTTTGTAAATATATTTGTAATATGGACTGTTATTTAATATTTGCAATGGTATATTAATATTTATAATAACGTCTTTAACGTTAATTTTTATTATTATTTGGGGAAAGAAATTTTTTATTTAATGAGCGGCGGAATTAGTTTTTTTTCCCATGTCAATTTAAAAGTCTAAAATGGCGCGCGACCCTGATCGTGGGATTGCCAAATATTTTTTTTTTTCAAATGTTTACATCGATACAAAAATTTAAGCTTTCCGCCGGGCAACGAACGTTGAATGAACGGCTGTGGTGAGGCCATCTTTGTAGGGTCCAGGGAGAACTCAAGTGATTTCCTCCGGTGGGCTTTCAATATACAGGAAATTTAAACGATCTTCGTGTGTTTAATTCAGGCTAAGGAGGAAATAGGCGAGCAGTGGGCCGTGATGTTGGCATGCCTGCAGGGACTTGTGCATAGTAGTTGAGTGCTGCACTGTATACTTACACACAGATAGCCTTCCCTTAGAAGGGTATTGGTACCAGGCTTTGGACCATGATGTTGGCATGCCTGCAGGCTGCAGCGACTTGTACACGTGACGTAGTGAAGATATTCTGATCGAGCGACCTCCGCGCAAATAGATAATAATAATAATCGTCTTTATTTATGTCACGAAGTTAAGGCTTGTTTACCACTTGACCAAATATTACAAGTTGTATTATCTTAAAATAATAAGTAATAATTCTAAATACAAAATGAAATTTTTGCCACGTCGATGCAAAAACGGTAACGAATGTTGTTAACCTGACAGAACGGTCAATATCAAATACGTATAAATGCACTTGACAAAAGGTGGTACGTGTCATTGTACGAGCGTCATGGCTTGCGTCCACTTGTCCAGGTGCAAGGGGGTTTCAGAGGTTCCCGAGGCCTGTGAGTCTTGCTGCAGCAGACATAGTGGGACAGCAAGAGATGAAGACGAGTCTACAGTTGAATTTATATTTTCTTCTACCAGCGTGACGGCCGAGGTTAGCCCCACGCGCGCTACCAACTGTGGCACGGTACTCACGTTGTGTAACATAAGTCTCATCGTTAACAGTTATGTCTATTTTAATTTTTTAAAAAACATGTAATATTTGAACTTTAATCTTTTTTCAGGACAGAAATGAAAGTCTATACGTGTTGCCAGTCTATACATTTAGTTATTGAAACACGCACGTGGGCTTTGAAATGCGACAAAGTCAGCAAAAATCACTGCAAGTAGCCCCTCTGTTTATGATATTCGTTCGTTTGTTAAAGAGTGTTAAAAAATATAGCGACAATGGTGTATATTTTCTGATCAGATTTCTGTATTAAAACCCTATAGTCACAGCTTAAAATTTTGCGGTATTATAAACACAAGCGAAGCTTGTTTATGCTATCTTCCATCGTATTCGCTACGCTTCGTTATAAACGGATGTGACCTTGACACGCCAAAAATATTTCACTATGGAGGAGGTGCTTAAGTTCAAGCTTTTTCCACACGAGTAGAGAAAGTTTGGAAGTTGTGTTTTCAGTTTAATTGAGTGGTTAATAGTCTGTGAGACAACCCCATTTTTTTCCGCTACGTAAAACCTTGATAACGATTTTCAGCAAAAGTCTCCATTTCTGCTGTCGAACTACACAAACGCATTAAGCGTAAGTTTTGAGCATATTCTCGAACTCTCAGAAAGTTTTAATTTGCTATGTTTTACTTTTGAAAGGCTTAGCGTCACCCATCCATCTACGCATTAACGCAGCTCGCACTATTTTATTTCTTTGAAGTATTTCAATAATTTTCAGGTGGTTTTATTTTTATATTCCAACTTTCTTTCTCACGAAATACTAGAACGAATTTATCCGCTGGTTTAGTTTATTGTTACGTAGCCAAGTTCATTTGCATGTGTGGCGCATTTTTTTTCTATCTGTGTTTCGTTAAGCGGTAAGCAGATTGACAGAGCTTCAAAAGGTGAGTTCACGTCACAAAATTGTTGTCTGTTGCGTATCTCACAATAATTCTTCTCACCTCGTGAACACAGACACAACCATTTTTATTTAGGCTCACACTTAAGACGTATCAGGCGTTTCACATAGAGTTGCATTACGTGTGGCGTTTCATTACTTATAGTGCGCCTGTTCCTGCTACGCTACGTGTTACTTTACGTAATTATACAGCAGAAATTCCCCAAAACATCCAGTTTGGTTTTCATGAATGATCTATTTAGGCCTATAGCACGAAAGTTCTTTACGTTTTTTATTGTAACGAAAATTTTACATTAACAGCTCGTTAAATTGCCTGATTGTAGTACAGAGTAATGAACTCGAGCTGTTGTAACATTATTATCGGGTTTATGCATTTATGAGTTGCGTTTCGTAGAACTCATATGCCCGTACGCTTAATGTTATTTATACTAATGCAAGGTGTCATTCCATATTAAATAATGCAAGGCGTCATTCCATCTATATTAATGGAATGTGTTATTCCGCCCCCATGCTATAGCGTCGACTGTCGAAAAATTTAATCTGTTGGCCGGCCAATTCAAAGTCCCTAGAAGAGGGTATTGGCCCAAATTTTTATTCACGTACGTGATATTACAAAGTTAATCTGTGTAATGATATCTAGGCTAGCTTTGAAGCAACATCGACGCAATGGTTCCAGGGAATTGACCGCTTTACAGTTTGGGAACGAAGACACATAAATTGTTTCTTAATTGTTTTTAGACTACTTTCCCAAGGAAAGAAAGTCTTGTGAGATCACTTTCCTGTTTGTGTGTGTATGTGCGTGTGTGTGTATGTGTGTGTTCATAACAACTTTTGAAAGCATAAACCGAATTTCACCAAACCCCGTACAAATATAGTACTTTGTTAGGACCTCTGACTTTTATAGATTTTGATTACGCTGGCTACTTACTTTCAAAATGGCAGCCATTTTTAAATTTATGTTGCTATGTTATATTTTGGGAACCATTAAACCGATTTAAAACCCATTTTGTACGTTGACAGTACATCATGTAGGCATTAAAATCCGTAATGAACATTATTCTTAGTCATCCATGTTGTTAGATAGCACCACATAAAAAAATAAATCCTGTACGATATTTCTGGAAAACTACTCAACCAATTCTCGCCAAATTTGGCATATAAATAGTACTATGTTATGTCATGTGAACATAAACGACTCATAGATAAGGCACCTATTGTCTAAATGGTGGCTATACGAATATTTTATATTTATTTGGAATATCTACCATATCGTTTGGCAAATTTCGACCAAATTTTTGGGCGCTGGAAGTTTTGACACATCATATGTTCCATTAAATGTCCACTTTTGTAAGTCAACTTACAAGATAGCGCCCCATGAAGAAATGAAGTTTTTATGCCATATCTCGGGAAAAAAATTGAACGATTCCTATCGAATTTGGCAAACTAGTACTGCGGCAGCTGTTGTAAACTAGCGTGTCTTAAAAATGTCCAAAACTTATTTAAAAACTGTGACCATATTGTCATTCTAGCTTTGTATGCTCTATTGCCGAAACGGTGTAATTAATTTCCACTTAACTTTGCATTCTGTGAGTATATATTACAACCATCAAAGGTGTCCAGACAAAGTCTAATTTGTAAACTATAAATTAAAATTTTTTATCTTATATCTCCGGAGAAAACCAACAGATTCCCACTAAATTTGGCAAACATATGGCACTTCAGCAGGGTATGTAAATGTATATGCTTTAAGTGGGTCAGATAAATTTTTTCATAGTGGTGGCCATATAATTATTTTATCTCTGTATGTTAATTTTATGGAACTAAGAAACAAATTTCCACTTAATTTTGTATGGTGGCAGAATCTGTTATAACCATCAAGTTTGTCTATAGAGCCTCTTTTAACCGCCATTTTTTGGAAACACCATTGAAAAAATAATGTTTTTATCTTATCTCTGGAAACAATTAACCGATTCTTACAAAAATTTTGCGAAGATGGTGTACTATTGGAAGGCCATATAAATTTTTATGTTTTATGTGGGTCAGTCGTTCTTTTTTAGAACAGCGGCTACATTAGAATTTTATTATGCTACATCTAAGAAACTATGGAACCTATTATAACTTAACTTTCTATTCTGGCAGTATCTATGACCATTATCGAATGTGCTAATATATAACATTTTGGTCCTCCATAGATAAAAATTGACACATGAAAAAATTAAAGTTTTATGCCATATTTCGAGGATCAGTCAATTGATTCCCACCAAATTTTACTCACACGTATTGCTACAACACGTAAACTTAAATGTTTTAGGTGTAGCAGGGCTTTTTTTAACGTTGATAGTGTAAGCAATATATGTTAGTATGTTATATCTGTTAAACAATCCAAAAGAATTAAAACAAATTTTGTGCACTAACAGTATTCATTAGAAGCGTCAATTACGCATACACAGGTCCTATTTTGCCGATTTTTTTTTGTAAAATAGTGCCATGTGAGAAAATTGAATATTTTGGTATAATTGCGTAACCATTTAACTAATTTCCAAAATACTTCGCACAGCAGTAATGCTATAAGGCCATGTAAACTAAAGTAATTGAAGTTGGGTTAGTTACTGATTTCCAAATGGCAACTATACAAATAATGAAGATAAGTTTGTCACATCTGTTAAACATTTTGACCAAATTCAATTGACGTTTGTAAACGCTTACAGTATCTATGCACAGTTTATAAAAGCTCTTTTTAGATGTGTTCGTAAGATAGCACCAAATTAGAAAATAATGTTTTTATGCCAAATCTCGGGAACCTATTAACCGATTTCCACCTAGTTCTGCACACAGATAGCGCTACAGTGGACCATATAAACTTGCGTGTTTTAAGAGGCTCGGGCTCTTGTTTTCAAAATTATGGCCTTGTAAATACGTCAGGTTAGTAAACCCTATCATTCCAAACATTAGACTAATTACATCCCGTGTTGATGCTCCAAATCCTACCTCCGTAATGTAAATGATTGCATGCTAGCTTATGATACGATTCCCAGGTAAGGCACGTGTGTATTCGTAACAGTCTCACTACTACTGCATATGTTTCTTGTTCCTCTAATAATATTGATGCCAACGAAAAGTCATGGCGTACCTACCATCTACGCTTTGAAGGATTTCAGTAAACAATTATTTGCACCCATGTAGAGGACAGTAGGCTTATTAGCCATATCAGTAAGTTCTTGTTATATTGCATGTGACAATAAGAGTACATTCAAATATTTATGAAACTGACATTTGGTTATCTACGAATTTCAGATCGAATGGTTTGGTTGGAGTGGCCTAACATTTCGAAAACTGGTGTGATATCACCAGCTTTTTTTAAAGATGTTTGCAGGCTCTAAAGATTTTTTTACACGTTCGCCAAAAATAGTATATCCACAGTTATGAAAACATTACTCAGTAAGGGAGTAGTTCTGCATATAAAAATTTATTTGTGTTTTCGAATGATTTCCTCCCTGAGGCATTAATTATTTATCGATAAGCTAACTGGATTCCTGGAGACTGTTACATTTCATCAACATGCCTTTAAGTTATAGTAACTTATTAAAACCGCATTAATAATCGATATTCTGTTTTATTTACACTCGTAGGAAGAACTAAACATTACATTAAATGCTTTAATATTTAATAATATATACTTATAGAGGCTAATACTTTTGCATTTCTTCGTGTATCTATCACGTTCGTTATGGACTTTTCACAGTTACATATTTCCATTTCTTGTCTTCACAAAGTTCCATACTTATAGGTACTTTGTGTCAAACTGAGAACCTTTGATATCGTTCACTGGAAAAATTATCGTCGTTTATAACTGCACTTTTTATACCGTAAGCACTTACTGATACGCTCCCACTAGAGTTGGTAGCGATGAGGGAAATATAGTTCGATGTTTTAGCGTCTTATTTAATGTATAATATTTAAGTTTGTTAATACTGATTTTTTTAATGTAGTTTCTATTCGGTATGCTCAAAACCGAAATAACTGGCTTGTTAGAAACGTGTTAACTTTTCCAAATATCTGGCAGGTTCACTCGGTCGATGCATGAATAAAGTGATTGGACACATGGCAATGGTTTTGTAATCTTTCGGAAAGATATAAAAAGAACAGAAAAATAAACATTAATCAAGGCTTTCAAAAGGGCTCAATTAAATGCTGAAGTTCGTGTGACAACGAGCCACTAACTTACCAACTATCCTTAGTTTGTTGAAACTTTATAAACATTCGTTCAAATAGTATTAGGGTCTATAGCTTTATAATTCAGATTAGGTGAATTTTAAACGCGAGAATCGCATAGCCCTAACAAGCACTATACGACAATTAGAACTGAATAGCCACAGTCAATGAAATACAAGTTAGACCTGACATAAGCCTGAGAAAATCCGGTCGTCCAATTGGCAGATTTTTTATATTGCGAATGATTTCTATTTTCGTCGTGTCATGCAGCACGATACATAGAGCGCACAAATTTTCAAAACGAAATCGTATGACAAGCTTTCCTTACAGTTGCAAATATGCAGCTCAAAATAAAAAAAAGCGCGGAATTTGCTGGGTTTGACTGGCAATAATGACAATTTTACCTTTGTATGCCTTAGCTGTAATATCTGTGTCACCCTCATGTCTTCCAAGCTTCCCGTCTGACCACCGCCTTCGAAAATAGCTTAGCCAATCAGCGCTTTATAAATGGTTCCGAAAAATTCTACTCTTCGTGATGCTTGAGTAAAATGTCGGGTCGTGAATTCAAACAGTCGCATTGAAAATATGAATGCGGCTTTGCGGTTGCGGTATTTTTTTTTTGTGTGCTGTGTTTTTCGGGGCTATGAGACTCTGGCGTAGAAACACGCGATCACCCACGTTATTAAGTTAGTTTAAAGGAGTCTGTTAGGTTGATGTATAATGCTGAAAAATAACGGCAGTCCACAAACATTGCCTTGGTTATCCACAGACTCTCATTTCCTAAATCCCTTAAACATAAAATTTTTTTTCTTCCCCTTTTGTATGTATCCCCACTCTAAGAAATTATTTGGAAATTTACCATACCAGGGTACACGCATAGTGAGAAAGCGGGAATAGCAATTTGTTTTTTATCTTATGCATTCATTGTAGTGTTCCAACATTTGGTCAGTAAACAGACAAATGCGTACAGTCCAGTAGACAGCACTGAAAAGTGGCCGTAAAATGCGGAGGTTTTTAAATATAGAAGTTAATGGGACTTACTAGCCTGGATCTATTTCTGATAGTCTGCCGCCTCCAAGCGGGTGGGTTAAGATATGGCAGACGTTTGAAATTGCGAAAATTCGTAAAAATTGCAAGTATTTACGGAGAGCTGAAACTTGGATAGGAGGTACTACATGACACGAATATAACGAAAAATCATGTCTGCCAACCTATACCCGGTGGGAGGTACTGGCAGACGGCACTTGAAAAAGTGTACTTTTTGTGAAGAAAATGAAACTGTATGCGGACTTTCCCAATTGTGTATAGTAGCGACGCTCAACATTCCTATATCTGCAGCTTTTGGAAGTTTACCAGAAAATATTTTACAGAGCAGGTCAGCTACAGTGAACTGATCTGCGGAACTTGGAATGATAAAAATTGGTTCATTGCTGTTAGATTTAGCTAAAATTATATCCAGTTTTGACGGAAATTAGGAAGAGAATGGTGTTTAACACGTCGTACAATGCCATCAAAAGTTTTCGAATGTTATTTTTTTCTTTGTATTTTCAGTTTTATTTTTGCAGCCGTTGTAAAAGGATCTTTTTTCTTTTATAAAGTGTTTTTTTTTGTAACAGCCCTTTGCTATTCAAGTTTCTTTCACTGCAGCTGTCACACGCATGATTATAAAAAAAAATACTTTAAATGTTTGTATTTCATCTCCTCTCGCGGCCTACCGACCATATTTCTTTGATTCCTTCATTTTCCGTCACTGCCAGTGGCAATTACTGTTGAAAAGAAATACTACAATACGAATAAGTAACTTTCTATATTAAAATTTTATTGGCAGTAATCTAAGTTTAATTACCATACAGTACACGTCGAAGTACCATGGGTACAAAGTGATAGCTTGTATAAAAAATTATTACCTACACAGGAAACTTCCCGAATAAAGCATTCTTGGATCTACCCATTCTCGTTTGTACTGGTAGAAAGAATGAATCGCACGTTTATCAGATATGAACAGACCAATATTATTGTTAAGACAGCAACTTGTGACAGTTCCTCTGCTTGATCTGACTGCATAGAGCGCTAGGTTAGGTTAGGTTAGCTTTCACTGCTATAATCAAAGTACTTGTGAAGGCAGTGCAGTTTCTTTCAAAGGTAAATTCAGTTCCTCATTAACATCTATCTCGTTTTCATTCCCCATCTAACTAAACAGATTGCAGTCTGTAACTTTTTGACCATGAAAAATTAGAAACTAGACGGAATATGATGAAATTATTTAATCGTGAGAAGCTTAAACAAAACACGTTATATATTTCATTAAAAAAAATTGTAAGTATATAGCATAAAAATTCCAATATGTATTGGCCTTTGCTGAAGAGCTGTAATGTAGCATCTGTTAACCCAATATTTAAAAGATTTTTTTTTTTGGGTGAGGCGAAGATAATCTCTGCTGACATGACCTTTGATGTTCTTGAATAAGAAGTTATTACATAAATCAAAATTTTTTGGCAAAATCATTTAAAGAAGAGCAAACATAATGGCAGAAAAGGTGCACTGGAAAGAGATACTGAGTACGCTTTATATCACACTTTGCAGTTTAAGAATGAGAATATATATATAAA
>NQII01007953.1:0-70322 GCA_002778355.1 Clitarchus hookeri | reverse complement strand
GTTTTTTTTCGTTACGTGAAAGTAAACATGCATAGTAGAGGACATTCAAGGATAGAGAGTCGAAATATTTCTTGACATTGCCTAGTGTGCTGAGTATGGTATTTTGTAATAACTGTATAATAAGTTTAATGTCTCCAATAAAAATTCACTGGTGAGTACATTAAGTCTCTTAAAAATTTAACAAGCAGTTATATTAACTGTATCACGTGTATAAAACTTACGTTAATAAAATACGAATGTAATTTATTAGGTCTATTTAGAAAAAAAACACAATACAAGAATTTTTGCCAATTTTTGGCAGTTTCATGATAATACAAGTTATTTTAGCTTAATATACTATTACACACAACCTTAATGCAAATCATTGTGTAAATGCCAATTTTCAAATAGAAAAAGAATTCTTTTTTGCCACTTTGAAGAAACAATTTACCGTCATACCAGTTAATATTTTTTATTAATACATTTTATGAATTTACTTATTTATATAATTTAAGCCTGTTACCTAACTTTATTTACAATACACACTTGTTCATTCTTATTTATTTACCGTGTTACAACTGTGTTGCACCAAATAACCAAATTGTGTTCGAGATACACAGAAAACTACGACTGTTTAAAATTAAAGGAGCATGACTACAAACAAATGTATCATATGTAATGGCATGACACACAAAGAAAAAAATCTACGATTTTTGTTGGGGCTATGTTTCTGCATAAAATAATTTAACTCTAGTTATTTATGAAGTAGATCGGTTAGATAGTACTCAACTACATATAATGATCGTGGAGTGACTGAATATAATAAAGGTTGTCCTGAATATTAATAATAATTACGAGGAAAAAAGAGGAAAAATAGCGAGGAAACCTCGTATGACGTTTCAGAAAAGAAGAGTTTTGAATGCACATACGAAAAACGTTTACGTCGTTATAGGTATCTGCCGGGGTACAACAGCTGATGTGAAAGTCAGGCAGTACGGAAGTAGGTCACGGTGAACGATAGTTAGCATAAGATGATGTTTCCAATCCTTGCAATAAAAGATCGGATGCTTCATTCATGTACCATCGGTTCTAACAATTTTTTTTTTNGATGATGTTTCCAATCCTTGCAATAAAAGATCGGATGCTTCATTCATGTACCATCGGTTCTAACAATTTTTTTTTTTATTAATTGATTCCTCTGAATAATTACGTTTTAGAAAACACAAGACCTATATATGCATAGGACAAANTTTTTTTTTTTATTAATTGATTCCTCTGAATAATTACGTTTTAGAAAACACAAGACCTATATATGCATAGGACAAATTAAAGAAATAACACTTCAAAAATTCACAAATCAGACATTTAGCCTTATTAAAATTGTTTTCCATTGAACAGATTTCATAGGATAGGCTGTGGACAAAATACACTAGATAGTATGACAGAGGCACATAAATAAAACTTTTCATATTTACTTCATTAAAATTTACCGAACAGAAAGAACCGTAATGCTTTCCATAAAAGTTGTGAAAGAATAGAACTTAAAATGATTAAAACCTGACATATTGAAGATGACAAATCACCACACTATATTAACAGAAAAAAAAGTTGTTTTAGCTTCCTGCTTTGGGCACTATTTCCTTTAATTATCTAGTTAATTACGAAGTTTTTTATATTATTATTCGGTAAGGATAGCTGGAAGGTATTAAAAACATTAAAACGTTATTAGTAATGTACATATTAATATTTTACTCGCCTCTCCCACTTTATTTTCGTACTCCATGAAACTGTTTTTTGACATGACTGTAACATCTATAAGAGCAAATAGTTCTTCAGCTTGACTGTATCCAATTACAATAGAAATGGATACCCAAACGGGGTGTATATATCTGTTTTTCCGAGAATAAACCACATAGACGCTATTTTCCTTCTTCTAACTCTAGCAAATCCCTGAGCTCCCATTGATGCCTCACCTTGTGTAGAGTTCGTGCTGTGTTAATACTGTTGCCGTATTAAGGGTTTTCCGTGTAAATGTACTTAATTTTATCACAAGCCACGCCTTTGAATTTCAGCGTGCCCTTCAGTCCTGCTCTCTGTTCGTTTTATAATACACATTTTCCTCCTGTACACTCCATCTTGTGTTCATCATTCTGGAGATATTGTCTCATGAAGTAATCCAGATCAACTGCACGGCGACCCTGTATTGCAGAGGGCTTAGGATGTGTTGCTAGAGTCCTGATATAATTTTCTATAATACTAGCTCTGCCCGCGGCTCCACTCGCGTGGACTACAGAATTAAATGGCAAACCCCTTATTATTTCTCCCTTATTATTTCTCTGTTATAGATAGATATATGCTACCGCGGAATTATTTATGTCATTTTATTTTACACAATACTTTACTACATGATATTGTTCCACCTTTAACGGGTTAGACAGCGTATTGCAAGAGAGCNGAGATATTGTCTCATGAAGTAATCCAGATCAACTGCACGGCGACCCTGTATTGCAGAGGGCTTAGGATGTGTTGCTGGAGTCCTGATATAATTTTCTATAATACTAGCTCTGCCCGCGGCTCCACTCGCGTGGACTACAGAATTAAATGGCAAACCCCTTATTATTTCTCCCTTATTATTTCTCTGTTATAGATAGATATATGCTACCGCGGAATTATTTATGTCGTTTTATTTTACACAATACTTTACTACATGATATTGTTCCACCTTTAACGGGTTAGACAGCGTATTGCAAGAGAGCNGTTTTATTTTACACAATACTTTACTACATGATATTGTTCCACCTTTAACGGGTTAGACAGCGTATTGCAAGAGAGCGCGTTGGCGGCAAACGTTTTTCCGACTTGATTCACTATTATCGTCACTGCTTATCCCTTATGTTTCTTTACGTAACAAAATATATACTAAAACCTGGCCAGAGAACATAGCTATGAATTTAACAAAAAAAAACACGTAAATCGGATACGTGGTTCTCGAGTGATAAGCGCACGAACAGACAGACAGAGAGACGTTGAGTTTTATAATTTTCTATAATAAGTGGTGCAAGCTCGTCATCACTGAAATAGAAATAACTGCTTAATTAATATATATTGATAATTATTATTTGAAGTAATATAACTTTTTCGCCGTGTGTTATTTCGACATACCTCAGATCGAAATCTTTCCAAATAGCAAGGGTTGGAGGTTTTAACGTAGCCACTGGTAAATTTTTAGAATATGTTCTTTGATAAACTATTTTTTCAACTTCACGTGATATGGGTGGAGTTGCGTGCTCTGAAACCCCAACTAGATCACTGCAAAACAAAACATGTACAGGAGTAACAGAAATGAAAGCCAGGACATTGTTCAGTAACTGATGATTATATTATGAAGTATTTCGAGTACAAATGAAACGCCGATAAAAATGTAGCCCTTCGAATAAAGGCATTACAATAAAGCATTGTAATGGCTGTTGCACACTGCCACGCTAGATATGTGGAATTCGGCTGTCGACGACTTAGACTTATCCGGAACAAATGTGGAACTACCCCGAAAATAGTACATCAGTGAGCCTAGAAATTCAACACTGTAGATTTATTTACAAGTGTCGTGCAGCAATATTAAATATAGGCCATTTTTAAAACATGGTGGCAATCAACTCAGCACTCGGTCGTTTTATTTTACACAAGGCTCGTGCAAACCGCATCCACAAGTTTAGGTGTTCAGAGAGAAAGTCGGAGATGAAGAAACCAGTGAATATTACTTCTTATTGTTTGAAACGGAAAGTATTAAAGANATATTACTTCTTATTGTTTGAAACGGAAAGTATTAAAGAGCTGTTGCATTGTAGATAAAAATATAATAATCGTATAATCTAGGCTTAATAAATGTTTAAAAATTCAAATATATAAATTTTTTTTTTTTTACGAAATTCAGCAGTATCGAAGTTCTTCTAAAACTTCGCAACGTTCACAGTTATCCTATTTATGTTAAAAACCAGGACCTTCAGTTATTTTCATAAATCTACTTATCAAATAAATTTTAATATTTTTTACATTGCATGTGGGTAATATATTTTTAATATGAATCACAGTATGAAAAATACCCGCTCTATATTTTCGTTGGCCGCCAATTCCTGTAGCATTTCAAACCAAAAAATAATTAATACAGTTCCGCTTCCAGGAGTTTCGTTTACTCGGTGGACCTATTCAGCGCGAAAATAAATGTTGTAAAATTGAAGTAAAATAAAAAAAAAAGTTTATGCGCAAAATTTATTATAACAACCGCCATGTATTCTGTGTGACAGGCCAATTTATAATACATAACATAGAGAAACAGAGCTACGTAAGTTAATAACAGATTGTGATGTTCTGCATAAATCAGTAGCAGATGATAAACGATAAACCCAGACAATTAAACCAGCGTTTAAATAAACTGTTGATTGAAACATGTTCTTCTCTTCAGATGTACATGCTATAACAACGTGTAGAACGAGAGGAACATTAGATATGCTTCCTGACAACTGACAGTGGGTTAGCGAGGACGAATAAGAGCGCAGAATTTATTTTTAGTGCACTACACTTCTGCCAGGCCTACTCAGCATTGATTGATATTAATATGTGCCATGCACTGTATTTGTTGCAGTCATGAATTAACTGGAAACTAAAAAACGGCTTTATAAGCCACAGCTGGTCACTGAACTTCTTCTGACGGATGATTAGCGCCCGTCTGAGCAAAGCGAGGAAGCGCACTTCCGGTTTCAAGTGATTGCCCGGGGGCTCTGGCAGTGTCTGTCGCTGCCTTTCATTTTCTATGTGTAAGGAACAACGTTTTCGAAGTAGTGTGTTACCAGGGACATCTGCAGCTGCTCATATAAATGCATACACAGTATACGGCTATGCAACCAATTTTCCAAGCAAAATATATTATTTTTACGTAACAAATTCCTATTGCAATTTCAGACATTATAATAACGGTAGACTATCGTCCTCCTGACATTAAGAATATCACATGGATAAATGTAAGCTGCCTTATTCGAGACAGTTTCTAAAATAATAATGTGAAATATTTTTCAAAGCATTAAGTTTTGTGGTAATATATTCATGTCTGCGATAAAGTACATAACTTTAGGTGGATATTAAAATTAAAAATATTGTTGAGATACTCGTGTAGTTGTTTTTCTTCATGACAATGAATAATAGTAAGGAACAATGTAATTCATTCCCTTTTCAGTACTTGAGTTATATGTGTTTCAAGGTAAATTAATATTTACATATAATGTAAATATAGATTTATTATGCATACCTACATACAAACACATACCCATGCATGCGTGAATATACACTGAAGAGCCAAAAAAACTGGTGCACTTGCCTAATATCGTGTAGCGCCCCTCGAGCACGCAGAAGGGCCACAAGACGACGTGGCATGGACTCGACTAATGTCTGAAGGTATGCAGGAGGCAATTCACACCATTAATTCTGCAAGGCAGTCCACAAATCCAATCTGCGCCGATTTGAGAAAGGGTTGCACGTCTGTCACGTTTAATGATTCTCGTCAGTCGTCGTTTGTCCCGTTCTTTCACGATCTTTTTCCGGCCGCAGCGATGTCGAAGACGTGAAGTTTTTACCGGATTCCCGATATTCACGGTACACTCGTGAAATGATCGTACGCGAACATCCAAATTGTATCGCTACCTCGGAGATGCTATGTCCCATCTCTTGTGCGCCGACTATAACACCGCGTTCAAACTCACTTAAATCCTGATAACCTGCCATTAAAGCAGCAGTAACCGATCTAGCTGCCGACCGCGTCGCGTTATTCTGATTGGTTCCATACCTCTGTTATTTGCATACGCACGCTTATACCAATTTTTTTGGCTCTTCAGTGTACATCCATGCGCACATGCGTACGTAGTCATACAGTGACGTGCACATACAGAAACAAACACACAAGCACACATTCACACACTCACTGTTAGGAGGTTACGTCCAATAATTCAGAGGAATGTTCTCCTTGTACTTATTGGTTGGACAGAATTTCAGCGGTTTTTCGCACTCAAGCTTTTCTGCCTTTTTGGTGAGAACGCATCGCGCTTGGTCGGTTTTTTCGGGTTTCTAGGTCTAATCAAACATCTACGGAACTTTGGCATTGTTAAAACAAATGGGAGACACGCACACGCTCGTAGAACCTGTTTTATGTATCAATTTCATCTGGCAACGGTGTTTTGCAACCTGCTCCACGCAGACGGATCGCTTTCTTTCCCCTCCCCTTTGTGAGAGGACACGGAAGGGTGAGAGAAAAACAAATGAAAACTGGAGGGGAAAAGGCGAGTTGATGTATAGCTCCTCTTTGGAAAAATCTGTGAACTAATGCGACAGATTTAGGCAAAGTTGTTTGAAACGCCACTAACTTCGCCAGCAAGGATTTCTGGCTTCAAAATGGCGGCTCAATTTTGCCCTTGAGCTTCGCCGATATTGTCCAACCGCATGGTGCACATGCTTCGTTTGAAAAAATCTTAAATCACTAGAAATATTATAACAAATGATTCCAAAGAAAACAGTAACTTCCCCTGATATGATACTTTCCCGGGGAAGGGGGATGGAGATGGCTAATATATTATCAGTTGCTCATTCAGCTGATACAAACCTAAATTGGTTATAAGGATAGATATCATGATTCGTACCAACGATCACTTATCATTAATAAAATAATTCCCACACGGACATTTCTAGTTGCTGATATCTTCATTCAAATCTCATAATAGGGAAATCCTCAGTTAAAATTTTTTTGTCCTATTCAAATATTACAGTGGTCAGAGTAAGAAGGTGCTATTTGCACATGCCAGCCGCTACTATATATACATATATATGTATATATATATATATACATACACACTCGTATATAAACACACACACCCACACACACACACATCCAACTATGGTCCACCTAACGTAAACACCCCCAAAATTTCTGGAACAGTTGCAGATCACGAAATGCTGTTTTCGCTCAATAAAACTACGTACGGAGGCAAGTAATTTGCCGTAAAGTCATTATTCGTAACATGTGTATGGACAGAAAAAATTAAACCACATATAATAAATTTATTTCAACGGTGTCTGAAAGTACATGCAAAGAGGAATTCAGTGATACAGCATATGCAGTGTATAGTAACACAGAAACACCAAGACATAATGTGCAAATATGATTAAGGTGGGATGGTATTATGGGGCAGTGGATCTGTACTCACAGGTGTAAGCAAGCAACATGCGCCGTGGCTCATCCTGGCGGGACCGCTCCCTTGTAGCAGCATAGCGCCTACCTTTAATAGGGCAAGGGACACGGAATGCGATGTTGGACAAAGGAGACCACCGCAGCAGAGGGAAGACGGGCAATGTGAGTGCAAGTCTGATATCAATACATTACATTTTATTCAGATACCAGCGTAATAAAGGATATTTGTTTCGTAGTCATTAAGTGTACTGAGTAACGAGTGCATACAGATGCACAACAAAAATAGAACAAACCAAAATAAGAAGAAATACAATCGCATCCGTATGCATAGTACAAAATAACGCACTTGTGGTTGAAACGCTTCACATTAGGTCTTTTCACAGTATGTACTCTATGAGTTTGCCATCGAAAGCAATACACATTTGTAAACGCACGTGTAGCGAGCGACGAGTGGCCTGAAGTGTTTCTGGCGTAATGCCTCTGCCAGCTGCCACAATGCGTTCCTGCACGGAACCGTGTTGTACACGCTATCTTCCAGTGTTCCCCACAGGAAAAAATCGAGAGGTGTGAGGTCGGGGGAGCGAGCTGGCCATCTTACAACACTACCACGCCCTAACCAACGGTTTGGAAACGTTTCATTTAACACTTGCCTCGCCACAAAATAAAAATGCTCAGGATAGCAATCATGCTGAAACCACATATCACGACGTATGTCGAGTGGTATGTCTTCCAGAAGTGCCGGCTAGGTCTCTGTGTGGAAACAGGCGTAAGTACAGCTGACCATTGTACTTTGAATGAAGTATGGCCCTATGATGTATTCCCCAAAGATTCCACACCACACTTTCTCTTTCCACTGTCGCTGGTGCTTCACATGCCGGACCCCAGCGTGGATTCTCTGTCGCCCAGTAGTGCATATTTTGTAAATGTACGCGCCCGTGGTTTGTGAATGTCGCTTCATCGGCAAATAGTATGTTCTTCAGAAAATTGCTGTCATCCCTTGCACATATCATAACAAACCTACAAAAGTAAACATGCCGCTGGAAATCACCTTCATGTAATGCCTTACAAAGAGCCACGTGATACAGATGGAATTTCTGTTGGTTCAGAATCCATATCACACTTGTTTTACTTATTCCTACGAACCTGGAAAGTTCTCACGTACCCATGTGGGGGTTTGCATCGACACGTGCTCACACATCGTGTTGATGTGTCTCACCCGTAGCAGTCTTTCGTCGCACTCGTGTTGTGGAATTCCATTCACCTCGTGACAAGAGATGTGTGCAAATTCTTCGTTTCGTTTGCCCTGATATGGGCGTCCGATTAGAAATACCTTTCACCATACATTCGGACGGCTTGCTTCGAATTTCTGCCACACTCACCGTAAATAAGTAGAGCGCCCAGTTTGTCCTCAATCGTGAACGTCATTGCATGTGAACAGCCACACACTGTAATACCACTTACTATAACAGATAACGGGGTCTGGTGCTGCGTTGCTGTTAGGAAGTTGTGCCACCAGGATGAGTCATGGCACGTGTTGCTTGCTTACAGCTGTGCGTACAGGTTCACTGCCCTATGCTACCGACCCACATAACCTAATAATTTTTGCATGTGGTTTCTTGGTGTTTCTGTGTTACTTTCCATTGCATCTGCTACATCACTGAATACCTATTTGCACGTACTTCCAGATGCAATTGAAATAAATGTATGTTTCCAGAGGAAACATTTTATGTGGTTTAATTATTTCTGTCCATATGTGTTACGAACAGTCACTTTGCGACAGATTACTTGCCCCGTACGTGATTTCACTTAGCGAAAACTGCATTTCGTGATATGCAACCGATCCGGAAATTTTGCGTGTGTGTACACGTTAGGCAGACAAGCTTGTGCATATATACCGGATGTTCAAGAACAAATGATAATAAACACCAGAGTCGGCTAGATAAGTACAAATGTAGCATATTTCATCAAGGAACCAATAGTCTAACGTTCATAGTTAACTCGCTAATGACAGTGGCAAGGTGCAGGGGCGGGTAGTCTATCACAATAAGAAAGCTACAGGCAGCGCAATGAAATTAATCTTTATTTTAACATTTGGGCTGAATGCATGAGGCCAATTCGATGTGTCTGTTCAAAGTGTATGTTCAAACTGTCCACCACCGTTGGCCACACACGCGGTACAGCGCTGAAGCATGTTACGACGCACGTGTGCAAAGATTTACGGCGTAATGAGCTCATCCCTCGTGTCAATTGGTGTGGCATACCCTATCTATATTATGTGGCCACAAAGTCATAATTCAGGTGTTGTGATGTCAGGTGAGTATGGTGGCCATGCTTTGGGGCCTCATCTACCTATCCACCAGCTCGTAAAGTGCATGACGAGGTGCCGGCGAACCGCAACGGCGAAATGAGGCGGGGCCCTATCCTGCTAAGAACCACATCGCCTCACAAGCATCTAATGGAACTTCCTCCATGTATTCCGGTAACACGTCCTGCAGGAACTGTAGATACGTTGCACTTCCGAGACTGCGACCGTGCGGTACTGAGCGCTGGTATCAAAAACGCAGACCTGCGCACACACTGGTTATAATGCCATTTACACAAGGTTTGCACACCCATCCCTCCACATTGCCACTACCATTAGCAGGTTAACTATGGATTTTAGAATATTCGTTCCTGGATCAAATATGTTACATTTGTACTTCTCTACCCGACTCTTGTGTTTATAATCATTTGTTCGTGAACACCTGATATATATACACACACAAACACACACACACATACACTGTTGTTTGTGAAAATAGCAATACACAGAAAGAATGGCCCAAATGAATCCAAATTCGGAGGATGTATAGAACGGTGAACTAGCAATAAATGATTACGAACGCAGAGAGATAGCGTAAACGAGGTCCAGTAACGCCCTCTTTTGTGTGACTGGAAAGGTCCGATTTAGCCAAGCTTATTCAGTGAAGAGCCGTCAAACGAAGTGAAAGCAAGTGCCAGTATACCTCGTCGACGTCAAAGGGCGCCATATCAGCGTGTGAGTGAGTTCTAACGGGGCAGAATGATTGGTCTCCGGGAAATGGGTTTGTCGTACCGTGACATTTCGACTCTTACAGGGCATACTGCTACCACAGTGATGCGTTTGTGGCACCAGTGGATAGAAGAAGGTCATACGCAGTGACGAGCTGGTACTGGACCACGCAACGTGACCACAGCCCGGGATGACCACCAGCTTGTCCACGTGGCCGTAATGGACCGTACAGCCTCGTTCACAGTGTTGGCTCGACACTGGATCACTGCAACGGGTGTGGACCTGAGTGCGTCTACGGTTCGATACTGTCTGCTGAGGTTGGACTGGTGGCACGCATACCATTGCGTCAACATCCATTGTCCAGAAACCACCAACACCTCGGACTGCAATGGGCACGTGAATGCCGTCGCTAGTGTGCTGAGTGGCAAAATGTAGTGTGACTGTGGTGACTGCATCTGGCAGCCTGCACTGCGGAGTGGCATAGCGGACAAACGCCTAATGTGATGGTAGGGGGCGCCATTGGATGCAACATGCGATTTCGACTCCTACGTACTGAGGGCAATCTGAACAGCAACTGCTACAACAGGGAGGTTTTACAGCCAGAGGTACTGCCCCTCCATCAGGCGACTCCACATGCCATATTTCAGCAGGACCATGCCCGGCCACATGTGCCTAGGAGTGTGCAAGCCTTCTTCAATGAACGACGGGTACCACTGCTTATGTTGCCCCTCAAACATGTCTGGGATATTGTCTGTTGGTGACTGGTTCGTCATGTACCTCCAGCAATCACGGTGGATGCTTTGTGGACTTGAATACAAACCGCAAGGAGGGAGATTCCCCAGGAACATATCCAGATCCTCTATGATTCCATGCGACGACGTTTATGGACTCTGATTACAGCACGTGGGGGCTTCACACTATATTGAGTTCTCAAGGACAGAAATCATGTACATTTCTGTAATCCTATTAAATTGTGTATTGTCATGTACCTTATATGTGGTATAAAGGTGTAATTTCAATAACATGTATCCTTCTTGATGTTCAATTGTTCACAAATGTTATATATATATATATACATGTATATATTATCCTGTAAATAAGGCAATTAACTCACACTATATTTCAATCTCACTGTAACCATAGACAATGTTTGAATATGCAGTGTTATACCTCATTTGGATTTGGAAGATCCTTTTTCGTATTGCTGAGTGTTGAAGGAGAGTAAGTATTGCCAAGATATCCGCTACCACCACTCTTGTTTAATACGTACTGGCAAAGTTTGACACGTAGTTACCCAATTACTCTTTTGATAGAATACTATCTTTTGTAGAATTCGCGTACGCCATGTAAAGGTATTATGTCTGTTGTAATCAAAAATTATTATATCGAGTTTTTTTTTTCATTTCTGCTAACTGTAATGTCGTGCCCAGCATTCGTATGTGAATTATCTTGGAGCTTTGTATTCGAGTTATTGATTATTTCCTTGTAAACTTCAACTAATCCTTACATTTGTATGTCTCCAGCACTATACCGAACCAGTTTTGCTACGTAGTTTTAAATTTAGCTTAAGAGATGGGCGATTATTCGCTGTAAACTTAATACATATAAACGTTCATTTGAGGTAACATTATACCAATAACAGTAGCTTTTGTACCACATATTTTCATTTAAAGTAAAGGTTTTTTGCCCTCACTTTATANTTGTATGTCTCCAGCACTATACCGAACCAGTTTTGCTACGTAGTTTTAAATTTAGCTTAAGAGATGGGCGATTATTCACTGTAAACTTAATACATATAAACGTTCATTTGAGGTAACATTATACCAATAACAGTAGCTTTTGTACCACATATTTTCATTTAAAGTAAAGGTTTTTTGCCCTCACTTTATATATATATATATATATATTTCATGGTTACAGGTTTTATATAATAAGGTAAAGAGTGACGCGCAGTAATATTCAAAATTAAGTAGTTGGTACAAAGTTACTCCAAACGACCGTACAGCGTTTGGAAGATTTCTAATTCGTTCAGTTAGTATGGTATGTTTCGGTTCAAGGAAATGGATTTCCGTGATGAATTTTTTCAAGCGGAAAGCAATCTATCTAGTTTTTGTAAGCGTTCCGCTGAAATATGCATACTTATGTGTAATTGGAAAACATATACAGATGGTCATCAAAATAATAGTAACACCTGAACGAACATGAGTAATATGGCGTTCGGCCAGATTCGGTCTGTCGAACAGCTGCTATTCGTCGGGGCGTGGATGCACACAACTCGTGAATTGATTCCAGAGGAATTTTGTTCCATTCGTCGTGTAGTGCAGAGCTCAGTTCCGTCAGTGATGACGACAGGACATATGCTCCTGAGTCTCTGCTTTAAAAGGTACCACAGGTGCTCGACGATGTTCAAGTCAGGCGCGTGTAGCATACCGTCATCACCTTGGGCACTGTTGCTCTCGATACACGTAGCACACTGGCAGTCTTCTATATACTTGCTTTAACTGATCGTGCTTTAATAATGTGCCTTCTGTTATGCTCTAACTGCGACCAGACTAGAAATGGCAAAGGGATACATAGTTGGTACTATAGATCCGTGTTTCTTAACCTGAGGTCCGCGGACCCCTGGGGGTCCACACTCTCATCTCTGGACCATTTAACAATAATAAATAAATGCCACCAAAAGTGTCGTAATCGCTACGCTTACATAGCACGACGAACGTGCTGTTTTTTAATTAAGGGGGGTCCTTGAAAATTGTGCTTGATTTCCGAGGGGTCCGTGGCTGACAAAGGTTAGGAAACGCTGCTATAGATGGATAAAACAAGAGGAAGATTCTATATCAAAACATTATAACGGATTTATTAAATTACTCTATACACATTTTTTTGATACATTGCAACTATGGTGCCAATGGAAGGAAAGGATTATAAGGAAGGTTATATTATGTTAGAGGCAGCACATCAAGTAAAGGAACTCACCCTCCTAGGAGGTACCCCGCTTGCTCCTGATCTTGTCGCCACCCACGCCCCTCGACACTCACCGACCGTCCTGATTCTCTGCCTCGTAGTCCTGTCCACTCTTCACGCCTCTCCACGTGCGTGATGTCGTAATGATTCCTGGTTCGCTCCCGCTGTGCACTGGAGGCGGGGTTTTCTTGTAAATGGTCGAGTTTACAAACAAATGCATTGGTGTCTGCTGGACCCACATTTCCTAGCCTTCTATGCAGTGTGTTGTTGGTACTTGTACATTCCATCCGGTCTCGATGTCGTGGTTCCTAAGTTATGTAAACGTACCTCCGGCCTCCTTCAGAGATGTTGTTGCGAGAGGATGTGCAGTACAGGGCCATGTGTAACACCTTGTAAGTCAGAGAGGGTCTCCCATTTTGCCTCCCCATACGTCTGACCGATTGCACACACGAATACGTACTACCAACGCCTTGGGTACTGCAGACCAACGACCTTCAATACAATTACAAACGACGGTCGTAGTGCACAAAATACCAGTGTTAACCACCTTACAAAGATGATGTGCTTCAGAACATAGGTGTTTCCGTTTATTTTTATAACCACCTGTATCTATCTTGCTGTTCCCGAGGGTTCCGTAGTTCCGATTATGAAAAGCACTATTAATAGGACCACTTGTTTTCCGTGAAATGATTAACGCGAAGGCTAGACTTCTATGCTCTATGACATACATGCAGTTTTCCTTTGGTTATTGGCTACGCATATTTATCAGCCGACAATTCTTTAACTGAATGGGCCAATCAGAATTAGGTAACTCCAACACTGAGTGCCCGTGATTCACGGGCAGACACCTACAACGCGTACCAGTTAAAATCACCCAATCACAAAAGTGGATCAGAACTCTGTTGTTTTGGAGTATAACTGGTCCTGGAATCTTTTCGCGAAAAACAGGCAGTCTTAACTATTGGAGCGAGTGAAGAGATTTGGGCGGTTCTTAACATCGAGATCTTGAGAGCCGATGAGGGTGAAGTGAGCCGTGTATGGAGCAGCGCCGGAATGAAGGTGCGGGGGATACGGGAGATCCCCGAGGAAATCCGCCGACCAGCGGCATCATCCGGCACGATTCCCACTTGCGAAAATCCGGAGTCTACCGGCCGGGGATTGAACCCGGTTCACCTTGGTGGGAGGCGAACAGTCTAAGCGCTCAGCCACCGTGGCACCCATTACTATTAGAGAATGTATTATGCAGTCATAAATGACCGGAATTTTCCAGTAATGTGCATGTAATTATCTGGCATGGTATAAGTGCAATGTATGCATTTATGGCCACATTTCACCGCTTTTCACAGCCGTTACACCTTGACGATAGCTTTCCATCAATTCGTGGTAGGTTCCTAGAGTTTTACGGTTCTATCCCTCCTTCAAAATAACGAGTTGATCTATGGTGTTCTATGGCCAGTTTGGCTACATTTTCAAACAGTGCACTTACTCGATCCAAAGTTGTTCATTGTCAATGCAGTATAGTATTTCGGCAGTACACGCTCTGCCAGTTCATTGGCAAGAAAAACACACACAAAACAAAGGCGGCTTTTGAAATTTCAGTTGGCAACACCTGTTCTGCGATGTTGGAGTTCGGTTACAGTCATAATTCGTGCAGCCTTCGCGAGTCTCCATGCTTAAATACAGAATAAAAGCATACAATTTTCCGTTTGTGTCTGTTTCAAATTTATTGTAAACGAAATTGTCTCTCAGTATTTTTTTCCATAGGAAATTTGTTTTCCTTCAGTGCAGCACCAATAGTATAGGCCGTTCACGGTAAAGTGAGCACTTTTGAGGCCCTAGTTACTTTTCCTTTTACGGCATTTTTTTGTCCTGTAACCACCTTTTTGAATAAATGTACGGAGTCCCTGATACCATTATACAGAGTCCCTGATACCACTAGAACCTACTATGTGTACACTTTTGTCAAAATGTTGTCCATGTTTACACAGCATCTTTGTTTGAACATTAATTTTCGCACCGTATGCCATACTGTAACTTCACGAAACTCTCATGAGGACATTATTTTTCAAAACTGTAACACGCATATCATTTGGCGTAGTTAGTTATTACCATCACCGTTTTCAGTAGAGATTATATGAAAAAATCGAGGAGCGTGTAAATATAGGTTCTAAACTTGCTGATATATAAAATAATAATATAGGTGGCAAGAGACTAGACGGTGATTATATGCAAGCAAGTTTTTATGGCTGCATATAAAACTATAAATCATTTGGATTAGAAATATTTTCTAACACTGCTTGGCTTGGCTATACATGCAGGTATTGCTTTCATGGCCACTGTAGCTGATGTCATATCCTTTATACATATCTTCTATGCTGTGAAGTGGACTAATATAGCGAATATAGCGGAAACGCTAGGAGCAATAATAATTATGTAAATGTTAAATGGGTCTTCGCAAAAACATTGTAGCTTAACAAAAAGACATAACCATATATACCTATATCGTGAATAAAGTTATCGCATACTTAAATCATATACGTAAGTGGTTCCAGTTGGTCGAAGACATAGAAAAAGTTGGTGTAGATAGTCANCATATATACCTATATCGTGAATAAAGTTATCGCATACTTAAATCATATACGTAAGTGGTTCCAGTTGGTCGAAGACAGAAAAAGTTGGTGTAGATAGTCTACGAAACACAAACCGTCCTTAAAAAATTTAAATTCAATTTTCTTGTCTACATTTCTGATTATTTTTAGAAGTCAAAATTGTTCACTTGCAGAAAATTTCTATATCTGTAACAAATCCCATTTAGTAAAGGTTATATTGATTTTCTGGTGACAAAATAACAGCCACGCCTTAGTAAACTAAATTTTTCTATTACGACCAAACCTATCTCTTCCTTGCTAAGGTAATTCCATTACATGGCCAAAGGCGTTTATTTCAATCCTAAATAATTTCTTCTAAGCTCAAATTATTAAGACAATATATAACATAACAAGTATACAAAGCTTTTTTGAATGTCTGTTCAGAGGTTTGCAAGACACTAACTTTTGCGAAGCTTAATGTTAATAACTCACTGCTGACATTTTTATATCCATTGACATTTCTCTTTTATTCCTAAATTACCATTGTTACTGGAAATCATTGCTAACGTATGTAATTTTTACCACGTTTTTATAGAAAAATTTTCCAATATAAACGTTTTTATTTTGGTTGGAATGTAACTACGGACAAACGGTAATCTTTCGTTGATGCACCATAAACTTTCCTTCTGCCATCGTCTATAAATAGCTTACATTTCCAGTCTGTGCTTCCCAGGCTTACCAACAGTTGAGACAACATATGAATGTAGTATATTGCCGGTGGTAATGTTCTATTCCGTGTTCTTCTTAGCCAGTCTGTACGTAAAGGACAGTGTTTCAAGACTTGTGCTAAGGAAGCCATCTGGTTCAAGGTACTTTGCCTGTCCGGGGCCTGAGATTCGTGGAAACGCTAAGGGCGACCTTCGTATGCGCTTGAGCCATCTTACCGCCTCTGCGCACCAGACAGTGATTTGTTTCACATTATTTTCGACGATAACGCGTCCATGTGAAACTTTCAGCGACGAACATATCATCTCGTGATATAAAAATGAATATAAATGTGTGCTGCACATCCCTGTACAACTTTAATAAGGATTCTCTACCAGAGTGATTGTTCGTAAAATGTATTCTTTAAATACCCATTTCAGCCGTTTTCACACTCGAAATAAATACAACTTTTTCTCAGGAAGTATCTAAATAAGACCGACAAATTTCGGATACACGTTATTCACGAAAAAGGTGACAACTTATATACGAATTATGGTCTAATGTAAATCCTAAGAGTGGTACACATCTTTGAAGTTTGACCTGAATAACAACCGGTAGTTTATTACAAATATTGGACAACATTTTTAGGATGGAACATTTAGTGTCTGAATTTTGTATGAACAAATCTGTAAACACCACTACGTCTGTCTATCTCTGTCATCAGATTATTTCATTGAAATAATCATGATTACAACCCTTATTTGGACTTAATATCCATGAGGATGTAGCACACTTCAGATTTTTTCGTGATTAACCGTTTTTTTTATTAATGAAAAATTTTTCTGTTTTAGTAGACGATACATTTATTTATATGAGAAAAATGGCAATATATAAAATAATGTTTCTTTTTAATCCCAAAAAACTGGCAGATATTTAAAAGTTCCTAAGTGGAAACGTAAACAGAACTTATGGTGTATGATACCATAAAATAAATTAGTTTATAATTGTACTAAACATTGATCAACTTGTACACATGTCTCGAATAAAAAATGTACACTTTATATATTTTTTAATAATTTGATGTCAAATCCAAAAATTTCTGTTTTTATGCAGCCATGTTAACAAAATAACTAAGTTGTACAAACAAAGACATTTACACCGTAAATTAATGGCGTGGGCTACTGCTTGACATATATGTAATAACCAACAGTTCATGAATTTAAAAAAAAAATACGTTAAAAATGCGCCAAATTTTTATATTGATTTGTTTTCATATGTATGGCCTGTTAGAGTACTCGCGGTTTCATCACACTTTTTGTATAAAAAATCTGAAAATAACCCCATAAATGAGGTGTTCGCTTATTTCCTAAATACGTCATGTGTCATAAGCGTTTCATGGTTGTGTTAACATAAAATTACCTTATTTTAGGTTCAATTGAACTTTTACTTATAATTTATGTATATATAAATTTCATTTTAATAAATATGAATAAAAATTGGGAAAATAGGTGTGTCGGTAATGCCTAGTAAGAAATTGTTCTCATGTAAAATATTATTTAAAGGGGAGTGCGTGCGAATGCGATGCGCTCTCTCGTTGGTGTGATTTGTAGACTCGTTTAAGCTTTGTTTGCAGAAGGCGGAGGAATATCCTGGAAGTAGAACTATAGCGGGGCTTTAGAAAAGTTGGAAGTAATCGTGAATTCACTATATTTGGTGATTACATATGTGACACGCAGTAACCTACGGCATTAGTTTAAATTGTAAACTTTTTACATTTGTACAGCTTCTTTAGCATTTATTATTACGGATGAAGTAAAACAGAAAAAAATGTTCGATTTGACTTCAAATTATTTTTAAAAATATGAAGCGTAATTTTCTTTATTCAAGGAAAACGGCATCACATGCAATGCGTACAAGTTCAACAATTGCTGGTACAAATAGAAAATAATTAATTTTCTGGCATTCCGACACACTTAACGTGCTAATCAAGCTAGTGGCGAGTCCCCGACCGACGAGAAACAAACCACCACTTGTTGGGAACGTTTCCAGGCGATTCCACGTTGGACTCTCCCACCCCTGGTTGCCGTGCTGTGCGAGGGTGGGATCTCGTTAGTAGGTTAGGTATGGGGAGGGGGGGATTCTCAAACACAATCGTATCAGCAGCGAGCTGCGCGAAGTAATCTTCCCGCAAGGGGATGGTATTCAAAACGGTCGTCTCTTCACTAGTGAGCCCCATGGAAGCGATAATATCGGTCAGACCGATGACCCAAACAACGAACCCTGACATTTACACTAACCCCCCTCTTCCACCCCCGCCTTCAACCCTTCCATTTTAAGCCCCGGGGGATGAACTGTCTGGTCTTTTATTCCTCCCTCGACGCGACGAGTCGCAAGCGCTACAGTATTTTATCGCCAGTCGATTATACCGGGTTTTCAGTCCGCATCGCATAGTTTACGGCGCACTTAAGGATTCCGTAAATATCTATAAAGTGGACATTTTTTTCTGATGGGGTCACGTTCTTTATCCACCGCTACCCATNCCCCCCCCATCATCCCTAGCTGTGATGTACGTTTTATAGTCTGTGGATGACATATTTACAGTTCATAAAATATCCTTTCCCAACTTTTATCACGCTTTGTTGGTTCATGTTTCTGAATTTCCTTCTGATTTATTCAATAGGGTTTTTTACGATTTCATGTCTGGAACTGATACTATGCGCCATGTTACAGGCTTTTAAATGAACTGAACTTTTAGTATCATAGTGACAACCGGGTATTTTTATTCTCATCAACTGCGATAGTGTAAAATGAATTGTGGCAGTTTCAAATGTAATCATTTTCTAGTTACATAACGGGTATTGAGTTGGCCATTAAACCACAGAAGATTTAGAACATTTCCAATGCAAGGAATTTCCGCCAATTGAATAGTATACAAAACAGTTTATGTGGTATTTCTCCCCGCTTTAGAGAATTTAACTCGCTGGCGTCATTGGCGTAGTTTTCAACTTAGCGGATTAAAATGTCCTTAATTCCAATACCGAGTAAGTAAGGGACGTGTTTGTCCTTTTTAGGCTTAATATTGGGTTTTCTCAAGTTTCTAAACCGACTGAGGTGGCGCTTTGGTAAAACGTTGAGCTCGCATTCGAGAGGATCTGGGTTCGAATCCCTGTCCTGGCATTTTAATTTCAGTTTTTCCAGTGGTTTTTTCGAAACCGCTCCAGGAGAATGCCGGGGTGATTCCTTACTACAGGCCATGGCCTATTCATTCCCCATTCCTCCTTATTTGATAAACTTGCTCCTCCGTCTCTATGATGATCTCGCTGTCGACGATACGTTGAGTCCTACCTACCCTAAGCCGCGATACCCCTTCTTACCTCCTTTCTTGGCTGGCCGTTCGACTTCAAGTGAGTACACCATAATGAAGTGGAGTGGAGAGGAGTGATTAGGGCGGCTCTTAATGTCGAGGTCTCGAGAGCCGACGAGAGTGAAGCGAGGGGACTATGCAGCATCGCCCGGAATGCAAAGGTGGGGGAAACTGGAGAACCCCGAGAAAACCTGCTGACCAGGGGCATCGTCCGGCACGAATCCCACGTGCGAAAATCCGGGAGGGACCTCGCCGGGAATCAGACCCGGTTTGGCTGGGGGTGGGAGGTGAGACGTCTGACCACTACACCACCGCGGCCCCCGCCATAATGGAACCACCATAACAATTGCTCCCGCAAGTGTTTTACACTGAGAAAAATGATTTGTCGGAACAACCAAATAAATCAAGTTGACATAAATTTTGTTATTCGAACCAACTATGGTTAAATCAATCTCGAAGTATTGTTATGTGTCACTGGTCCACGCCGCTGACGTTGGCCCGCCCCGCGCGAGCAAGCGAAGAGAACAGAGAGTCGTTATATGATGACGGCGGTAGCGAGACAAAGGGATTGTTTTGAATGAACAGGCGTGCGATAGGCTGGTGGCGGCGTATCCGTTACAGAAAGCGAGCCGAAACTATAATTGTTATTGCACTTCGCGCCCCGCTGACCCCGAGAAGCTCACATTTCGCCATTTATCACGCAGTAATGGCGTCATCGCCGTTCCTGTTCCCAGAACATCTCGGATTGCTGAGAACGTTCTAGATGGCACCTACCGCGAGTATAATTACCACTTGCGGGCCTCTGAGGGGAGAGTGATGAAACAGTTATGGGTACCAGGCCCCCGTGCGCTATCCAGGGGTCCTTCAACAAAACAGACTTCTGGCTTGCCGCAGAATAACAATTTGATCAACAGCAAGGAGGGACGCGCTAGCCGTCCCCAACCTGGGTGCTAGAAATGCTATACGAATGGGAGGACAAGAGCTCTCACAAGGGCTTGTGCCTCCCCCGCGCTGAGCGAGTAGCATCCCGGTGATGCGAAATGGCGGAGGAGAGAGTGATTAAGAGCCGAGAGTGTGGCGTCTCGTGAGATCCTTAAGCGGCAGTTGGGCGAGTCCGGAGCGGCGAGGGACGACTGCAGCGATCTACGAGAGTGCGTCGGCGAGCTTGTGTGCAGTGAAGGTGGGACCGATCTGCGGGACTGTGGACTGAATGCATGAGTGAAAAGACATTCGAGACGATGGAAATAGACAGTTTTAACTAAACGTGTGTAAATAATTGGATAATTTTAAGGGACATTAGCAAGAGTAAAGACTGTAAAAAAATATCCAAATTTAAATTACTTTAATAATTAATATTAAATATTGCAATACAAATATCAAATAAAATAAAGCAAAACCTTACATGTATATATTACTTAAAACTAATATAATAGTCAGAATCAAACTAACATCTTTAAATCGTTAATTAAAATGTAGAACTCTTAACATTTAATATTACTTAATTTTAATACAATTAAGATAAACAAAAATCATATTAAAATTAAGTAATTATAGCTTTATACTTTGATTTAAATGGAGATAGTAATTAAATATTGAGCTCAATAAGAACAATAAGAGTCAATAGGACTCTCAGGCTGGCAAATAACAGACGTTTGACTGTTTGTAGCAATGAGAATTGATGTAATTATTGAATTTAGTTCTTTTATTTTTATTAAGACCTCCATCCCTCACGAACTCGGGTTCCCCCTTCAGGCGTCCATGTAACAGTATTTATTGCAATATTAATGGTTTGACCAATTAATAGAGTTTATATATTTATTGAAATGAAACATATTTTTCACTGAACATACCGTATTTTTTAATGTATATTACTTAAAAAATTTAACCTATCTGAATTATGTACAAACAATATATTTGTGTTTAAAACGCTTGCATATGCTTGTTTTTTACCAAACTATCTTTTTTTTAAATCTACTATATATGGGGTAAGCGTTTTTGACATGGTAAATTTAACAATTTGGGATACGTGAGACTGAAGAACGAACTTGGTTGGTAGCAATTGCGAGTGAATATGTCATGGATGACGAAGAAACAAGAACGCTGCTTCATTTGTGGGGTTCTGAAAAGATAACACCAGTTTTTGATAGTATATAAATGTTTGTTTTTAGATTTCGCTCTCTTATTCAACAATATGGATTAACTTCCTTCAAAGGTTTCATCCATTCTGATGCTGAATGTTGGTATAATCCATTCACGGTTACTTCACACTTTTCTGAAGCCCTGCTTAAGTTCTACTTCCAGGATATTCCTCCGCCTCGTTCAAAATCTTAACTAAGACTAGAAAATTACACCCAAGGACAATGCACAGAATTCGTGCGCATTCAGTTGTATTAAGATTTTGCATGAAAACTTTTTCTTACTAGGCGCTACTAACACACGTGTTTTCTCACGGTTTTTGTCCAAATTTATTACAAATGAAATGTTATAAATTATAAAGAAAATATAGTCAAACTACAATTGTAACTAAAACTATGATAATTTTATGTTAACAGAGGTATAAAACACTTGTGGTCAATTACATGTTTAGGAAATAACTAAACACATCAGACATGGGGTAATTTTTCAAAGTTTTGATTCATAAAAGGTGAATAAACTGTGATCAGACAATACTATAACAGCTGTGTTATAAAAAGCTATATGCTAGATGTAAGTTTATCTTCTTGTTTTGATACGCCCTCTTGTAGTCATGTTGTATCGACTTGCTATTAATACTTTCGTTAACTTCGGTGGTTATAAAAATTGTCATTTAAAGGGAAATGTGTCATAAATGCTTATAAACACTTTTTGGTATAGTGTTCTACATGATCATATTACTTTTCATGTTATAGAAATCCAATTTTCTTCAACAACAAAATTATTTTTTTTGAAAGAAGCTATCCAAGTAGTCAAGCCAAACAATTGCATGGTTGTTTCAACAAAAATATATACATTGTTTTAAAAAATTATTTTGTTAAAATTTATCGTGATATTCAAGCTTAGTTCCTGCGCGGTTTTTTCGAGAGACATATATATTGACAGTAGTGTGATTACGGGGCTACGAGGGCAATGTATTTGAAATGAGGATATAAGGCTCGAGTCTCTCTTCCTGAAGGTTCGCTTTTTTTGCTCGTCTTAGAAATGCTGAGCTACTCGTCTTGCCAAGAGACCACGCATATCAGAAGTCTTAGTTTTTCCTCCTCTTCCTTCTTCTCCCTTTCTTTCTATGTATAATGTAAAACAAGGAGATAAAATTGTATTCGGAATGTAAAGCAATACATTAGCCTTAATTACAAAGGGAAATGTGGAAGAAGGTGCCTCATAAAGCAAGCCTTATGAGCCTCACTTTCCCACTTCAAGTACATTGTCCCCGTAGCCCCATTTACACATTACTATTGGTTTAACAAAATGATTTGGTTATTCCAAACAAGGTAAATGAGCGTATTGAACAGAGAGTATCCGTTATTATCATCAGTATGACGTCGTTGAAACAACTAAATAATATCAAACAAATAATTTGGTTGCTCCAAAAAAATATGTTTGTAACTATTCAAATATACAATTTGGTTCTTTCAAACAAATCCCATACGATTCTACCAAACATTTTTCTTAGTGTAGCACTTCATTGGAGTCTTCTCTGCGAGCGCTTTCACAGGTTAATTAAAAAATGTTCCATTTGCACACTCTTACTTACCTGGTGTTTATCGTATCATGCACCCAGTATTATATGCTGTTCACGGTTATCTGAGAATTTTTTTAAATCAACCTTTCAAAAATGTTACTGTCCTTATGTGCATATATTTTAACAGGTGCGCTGATTGAAATGCACCCAATAATGTTGGTAACGACGGAGAAAAGTTAGTACCATGTCTTAACGTTGAATTAAAAGTGTTGTAGGTGAACATTTGTGAATACAAATTATTTATTTTCCTTCCTGTTTTTTTTAATGCACATAAATGCTAGATTTAGCAAATTTCTTTAAATACATGCTTTTGAAATATAGGCTGTTCACGGTAAAGTGAGCACTTTTGAAGCCCCAGTTACATTTTACTTTCTGCTATTTTTATTCTTTAACAGCCTTTTTAACTAAATATTGACATGTCAGTAATAAACACGATGTGTATATTCCACTGCACTAGTAAGTTAACGCTTAAGGCTAAAATTAAATATATATGTATTGACTGTTATTCAAAATGAGAGAGCTTTCAAAATGGTGCATTTTATCGTTAATAGCATTATAATTATACTGTTTCACTTGACCGACGTATGAATAAAGTCATCAGGTACATAGGAATGTTGATTTTACATACGGTGTAATGACACACAATGTCGCATACAAGTAGACCCTGTGCAGGGCTTTCAAAAATGCTCAGTTTACAATGAACAGCCTTTATAATTTTTATGAATACACCCAGTGTTACCACCTTCAGCATGCGAGAAAACGCCCGCCCGCCAGGTCGCCCCGGCTTGAATGCGGGCAGTGCGAGCAGTAGAGATGCGGCAGCTGGCTACGCGACGACGCTCGTTGCTCTCAGTTGGATTGTTACGCGTGTCGGTCATAGGGGGCGGTGGGGGAGCTGCGTCCGCGGTTCATCATGCGCCTCTTAATTACGTCTGATGGCCCCTCAGCCGAGGCGATGGCTCCCCGCGAGTCCATTAATTAATGGCCGCTGTTTATTCTCCCTCGGTCGGGAGAAGGAGTTCTTGCGCAACGACCGATCCCACCGTTACAGAGCTCAGAACTGGAAGTTAAAGTAAATACTCGTATTCACGGTTCCTTCACACTTTGTTAACCAAACCTTAAAAAAATATCTCACAATGTACGACATGTTTGGTTGTTTCCTAAATATTCAATGTATGACAAGCGTTTTATACTTATGTTAAGATAAAAAGTAATGTAGTTTTGGTAAAATGGACAGTAGTTAGAAATAGCTGGTTCTGTGCCACCCGGCATATGGGCGGGAACAAGGGGATGAGCTGGCGCCCATCGTGGATGATGTCACGTGGCTGCCTCCTATTCTGTAATTTTTTGCCGACGTCGGCCAACTTGGATTTCCCCTCGCACTCTGTCATTCCTGACCGGGGGAAAGGATTATACGGTCACTCCGGTGGGAGGAAGGAGGCCGGACACTTGAGGTGGTGTGGCAGTACTATATAGTAGCCGAGCCCGGTCCTGTACCGAATTCCAGAAAGGGTGTGTGATGCGTCTCTTATAGCCTCTCAACACCCATGGCAACCCAAGGCTTCTCGTGCCACCCCTGTTTAAACAGATTGGGCTCCGCCATCCGTTCTCTATGGGATACAAGCTTCCTTGTGGCTGGATAGGGGTATCTGCCGTGATGGCTTGGGCCGATAGTTAGTACCTAGGCCCGACACTTGGTGGGGTGTTGGACCACTTGGCATCCAGGCCATTGGGGCCCAAGACAGGAATTTCCTGGTGAAGAAATTCTAATGTATGGTAAAGGACAAGTGTTCGATGTTAGCGGGGGAGTAGCCTTATGGGCGGTGTGGCAAGCATGGCTCTTAATGTTAAAAAAAACCACGGATAAAACCAGACCACGATGACGGAACCCACTTGTTTTCAGAAATACTCCGCATCTCCCTGACTGTGGGTGGCACCCCTGCAGTCGGGCATGAGTAAACCCACTAGTAACATGGCAAAGAAGTGGGAGCACAGGATGATTGGATTAGCCCCACCAGTGGTTCTCACTGGTGTACTGATTACTAGAGGTTGGACTCGTGCTGGCAGTGGTTAACTCCGCATGCTGGAGGAAGCTCGGAGAGATTCCCCCTCTCGTTGAAGAGCCGGGTGGTGAGCAGGCACCTGCTCTGGTAGCATCCTGTGTTGACGTTAGGGGTCCAGATAGTACTCCGGCTAGACCACATGCATGGTAATCTGAGTACGAGGGTCTCAGGCCATGTGGTAGGACATGCTTGGTGCGATTTATGAATCAAATTGGGGCTTGGTTTTGGTCAACTTAGGTGAGCGCTGGTCATATCTGCATTGAGAGGCCGTGATCCCTCTCCCCCACTGAGAGGGCGGCCGGGGCACGGCAGGGCTGGTCTGGCTAAGAGCACCACGTTAAAATACAAAAGTACGGTCGTAATGACTGTATCACTACATTGATCATTCCTGACCAATGGTGGCCATCTTGTATGTCCCTAATTCATGAGCTTGCATTCCATGTGAGGCGTTTTCTCAGAGTCCTCCGGATCTCTTTTATTTTCTCAAGCTCTCTCTCATTCCTTACTACAGGATGTACCCACTTCACGTTCTGGCATTTCGTGTGGGGGCTTTTCACATTACTATCCCTCCATGCCAGTATACACTTGTACAGCAACCATAAATTTTTTTTTAGCAATTTCACAGCAAACAGGACCATTTTTGGAAAATTCATCCATCTTGCCTAGAGATTTTTCGAAATCATTGCCCCATCATTCAAATTCTCTCATCATGCTCTGTCATTCAAAAGTGGTTTTCTCATATTCCTTCTAGTCTCCTTTCACCTGGCATCACGAGTCTCATGCTTTGCCATTCCAACTTGGTTTTCTAATATTCCTTTTGGTCTTCTTTCACCTGGTATCATGGCAGGGTGCATGTCTCATGCTGTATCATTCCTCCTTGGTTTTCTCATATTCCTTCTCGTATATATTCATTCAGCATCCTGGCAGGGACTAGTCTCATGCTCTATCATTACATCTGCACGACATGCTAGCCAAGTGTCGCACTGTTTGCATGCATCAAGAACGCCCTAAGCTCACTTATAAGCATAGTTGTCTAAAATTGCCGGACCGTTTAAGATAAAGCCACCAAATTCATAACATAGGCATCACCACCGACAACGAAAATGTCAGGGTTAAGTTTGTCCTAAGGCTACTTATAAGTTTAGTTGGCTGTAATTTTCGAACCATTTAAGATATGGTCACCAAAATTCATAGCATAGACTTCACCCCAGACAATGAAAAGGACCACATGGTCAAGTATGCCTTAAGCGCACTTATAAGCACAGTTGACAGTAAGTTATGAACTGTTGAAGATATAGTGACCAAATTCATAACATAGGCATCATCCCCAATGACGAAAAGGGCAACTGGGTTAAGTATGCCCTAATCACACTTATAAGAATAGTCGGCTGTAATTTACGATCAGTTTAGAATACAGCCACCAAATTCATTAAACATAGACATTGCCTTTACGACGAAATAATCACAGGGTCAAGTACACCTTAAGACTGCTTATAGGCCTAGTTAAATGTTATTTCCGAACTGTTTAAGATACAGCCACCATATTCATCAAATAGGTATCACCCCCCACGACAAAATGGACCTCAGGATCAAGTAGGCCCTAAACCCACTTACAAGCCTAGTTGGTTGTAATTTCCAAACCATTTAAGATATAGTCAACAAATTCATAATTTTGTCATCACTCCCGATGATGAACAGGGCTGCTGGGTCAAGCATGTCCTAAGCCCACTTATAAGCATAGTTGGGCAGTATTTCCCACCCACCTTAGCTGAATGCATCAATTTTATGTCATAAACATCTCATCTGATGAATAACAGGGTAGTAGAGTCAAGTAAACTTTAAGGTGTCTTATAGACATAGTTTTCTGCCTTTTCCCATCCACCGAAGCTATAGTCGTCATATTCATAACATATACATAGCTGCCAACAACGAACAGAATGATGGTGACAAGTATGTCCGAAGCCCTCGTATAACCATAGTAACCTACCATTTCCCTCCTACCAGAGCTATAGTAACAAAATTCATAACATATGCATCACTTCTGACGACGAAAAGGACTGCAGGTTCAAGTACAACTTAATCCTTCGTATAAGCATAGTTGGCTGACATTTACCACTCACAGAAGCTATAGTCACCATATTTGTATCATAGTCCTCATCTCAGATGACAAGCAGGTTTGGGGCCTACTTGATCCTGAGGTCCATTTCGTCGTGGAGGATGATACCTATTTTATTAATATGGTGGCTGTATCTTAAACAGTTCGGAAATAACATTCAACTATGCTTATAAGAGGGCTTAAGCATACTTGACCCTGCGGTTCTTTTCATCGTGGAGGGTGAAGTCTGTGTTTTGAATTTGGTGGCTCTATTTTAAATGGATCGGAATTTGCAAACGAATATGCTTGTATAATGGCTTATAAGTAGGCCTAGGGCAAACTTTATCCGCATACTTGACGCGCATGTGTAGTGCGACTCCAGGCTAGCATGCATGGGACACTTCGCTCTGTTTCGCGCAGGTGGAATGACAGAGCATGTGAATCGTCCCCGCCAAGATGCCAGGTGAAAGGAAACCAGAAGGAATATGAGAAAACCAAGGTGGAATGACAGAGTATGACACGAGAAGTTGCATTACGGGACAATGAACTCGAACATTCTTCATGCATGATGGATGGGACTGGCAGGCATGGATAGCACAAGGAAAACCCCTCATATGGAATGCAAGAGCGTGAAATACCTATTAAAATTATATACCTGGAGCGCTGACTTTCTACTTGTACGTTAACTCCCACAAAAAAAAAGCTAGATCTGATATTTTTGATCTCGCTTTGTACCACAGGAAACTTAGCATTTTTGACCCACCATGCTGTGTCCAGAATGAATTAAAAAGACAAAACTACGTATTACATAAATACCTAACACGTCCGCGCATATCCTTCTTTCACTGCAAAATTAAGCATGGCGGTATACCCTTAACAGCAATTCGCGGTCCAGTGCGCTCGAGTGTGTCGTAGGACTCAGATTTGGGGGACAACCGGTAAAACAGAATTGTTCCCCGTCTTCTCGCCGTCCGAGCGCAACGGACATATAGTAACACACCACACTGCAGTCTATCGAAACCATCACATTCATGGAAGTCGATAAGATTTAGGTCCTGACTGGTATCCAGATGGGCGAGAAGAGTTTCCTAGGGTTGCACAGCTGTAGCACCAAGTGCGAATGTGCCATGGGCCTCGTCACGATTCTCAAGCCACCGCCCACCAATAACTTCCCTCAACTTACTTCTATCTTTCTTGATCTTGTCCCTCCTTCCTTCGGAGTGATACGGTCGCCATTGCAGAGAAAGGGAGAGTTTCCAAGGGCAACAGCTGTAGCACCAAGCAGTGCGCACCAAGGCCTCGTCGCGATCCCAATCTGGCCAGTCAGACCCTTCTTATCGACATCACAAACACACATCCCACTACTCCGTCTCTAGGCCTCCTGGCTTTGACCTCTCCTTGGGAGTAGAACTCCTGCCGTCTTCTCCATATCGTATTCCGAGGCCATCTCTGGGTCGTTATCGGGTTCATGGAAAAATAGCAAATGCCTTATCCAGGAAATGGTCAATCCTGTTTGGGGTTTCCCTCTGTCAAATTCAGTATTTTTGATTAGTACTATCCGAGGTGAAGGACTAATGCCTGACTACAGTATACCCTGTAAAGGGTTTACTATAGTCGAAAGTACGCCTCCCATATGTACGGATAGCATCCTTGTAGACGAGATCCAGGTCGACTTTCTCTCCCCTCCTCCAGTAGCACTCCTTGAGCAAGCTCAGGAGTGCTTCCTTGTTGGTGGGCAGGCCTACCTGGGCGAGGGTAAGCCTGTCGACGCATTCCATATGGGGGAACATGATCTTGTCTCCTCCATCCATAGATCTTATGAGAAGGGCGAGGGTAGCCATCAGGATGGGTACCTCCTCCAGTCTCGAGACCTGGGCACCTCTAATGACCTCGTCATAGAGCTCCCAGGGTTATTTTGTGTTCGCACCTAGTGACCAGGTCTTTACCTGGGCATCCACCATGTTTTTATCGTCTGGCCATTGAATTGTTGTTATCATATCACTGAGGGGTATCAATTCATTTCTCCTTACAGCTAACTTAAGGAGAGAGACTTCCCTTTCTGTCCTGGTTTACTTTTCTCTAATTTATTCCTCTTTCCCTCTCTCTCCTTAGGCGGTTCTGTGAGGTCTCCCGATTTCTCTCCCCTTTGTCTCATGGCACAGACTGCTCTTCGTTTCTGGTTTCTCATTAGTTTTGACATATTTGTGAACTCTTCTCGGACATAAAGGACTGGGTTCCAGGAACACGGCCATCTGTCATTTGGCACCCTCGTTTCCTGCATTGTTTCTTGTTCATCTGGCTAAATCAAATATAAGACTGAGCCAGATATCCTGGGAACCTGTGTCTGAGACGCTATAAGTGCAGTCTCCTCCAGTGCTGTCTCTTTCGGTATTTGAGGAGAGGGAGGGCAAACCGTCTCCCGCTCTTTCAAGATCACAACGGGAACCAGGTGTTCACCCATTGTGATCCGATGTGTCATACGGATTGTCCGATTCTGTTCCATATTTCCTGAGTCAAACTCTGGCTCAGCCACCACACGTCGAAGTCCTCATTCCTCTTTCCTGCTGTGGTAAGGATTTCCAGCACCATAGGTGTCAGCTCCTTATCCTGTAACATTGATGGAAGGTTGGTCCGTAATGACAGAGTGGTAGGGAAAATCCCAGATGGCCGACGTCAGCAAGGAATTACAGAGTAGGAGATTGCCCTGTGTTGTCATCCAAAATGGCCACCAGCTCGTCCCCTCATCCCCTCCAGGACGCCTGATGGCGCAGAACCGGCTATTTCTAACTACTATAAACTTTCTAGTATTAGTTTAACTATAAATTATAACATTTAATTGATACATAATACGAATTAAAACAGTTAGAAAATAGGTAGTGTAATTTTCCAGACTCGGTTAAGCTTTGTTTGCATGAGACGGAGAAATTTCATTGAAGTAGAACTTCAGCAGTGTTTCAGAAATGTTGGAAGTAACCGTGAATATACTATAGTTTCTGATTCAACCCATTCGCAGGCTCGAGTGTTGTAATCACTAAAATTGTTTGATGTACGCTGTACTTGTATCGAGTGTTCTTATCACTAATGGCTGCTCACGGTTAATTGGTTACATATGAAAGACCTCCTTCGGATCTACTTTTTCTTCTCATTTGGTATACTTCCCTTCTTAACCATCTCACAATTATTCATTCCCAATACTAGTAAAACCAGAAAATTTTAGACAATTATGTGTGTTAACGATATACAAATTCGTACTATTATATATTTAAAACGAGAAACACGTCGGTATACATAAATTTCAACACTACGCTTTCAACACAACGTTGTGTCATGGGACTATTTTTCTTAACTCGCTGCCAACATAACTGGGAGTATTTCATTCTTGTTTACTTCACACTTTTATGAAACCCTGCTAAAGTTCTTTTTCCAGGATATTCCTCCGCGTCATTCTAACAAACCTTAGGTGTGTCTAGAAAATTACACCCAAAGGACAACGCACAACATTCGCGGGCACTCACCTTAATAATACTTTCCATGAGAAATATGTCCTACTAGGCATTGTTACCATCACACATATTTACCCCTGTTTTATTAATTTTAATCATAAATGAAATATTATAATTTATATATAAAATATAAGTAAAGGTTCAATTTAATAAAATAATTAGGCACTTCTATGTTAACACGAGTACAAAACAGTATAAATATATTATATAATCAGGAGACAACCAACCACGTCTTACATAGTGTGAATTTTCAAAGGTTCTATTTAAAAAGTGTGAATAAACCGTACTGTATCGTATTTTCAGTTATTGGCAGTGATTTTTTTTTAAGGTTGATTTCTAAAGTACTCTCTTTACAGACAACAGCTTTTAACAACGAACAGCGTACTGCGTGTTCTTTTTGACATCGTTTTAAAGTTATTTAGAAAAGAGAGGCACAGCAATTTCAGCAAGTGAGTTTTCTCATGACGAAGATTATCAAAAACGCCGGTTACTTATTCGTCGTTGCGTGTAATATGAATCGTAAATATTCTTCACGTTCAACGTGTCCTCGATCGTGAAGGCTGTGTTCTACACTGCGCCTCTAGTGAGTTTCTTCCGGCGCAGGAACCACAAACATTGGAGACCAATGTTCTTAATACCGTCAAGCCTGTAACTAAACACGAGAATGGCAGGAGAGAAGCTCCGATGGATCTGTCTGTGCCGCGTGTTAACCGACACCAGAATATAACAAGGTGAGCCGAGCCTATATTCCAGCGCCTTTACGTTAATATCTTTTGAAATATGACCAGCATGTAGACCAATTAATCACATATAAGGTTATAGGTAAATAAATTATAAACACGTGTCAGTGAGTGTCATCAAGCCAGCTGTCAGCAGAATTGCCTTCAGTGACCCCGGATATGGCCAGCTCCCAGGAAGGCTGCAAGCCTCCGCGCAGGCTCCGCGACTGCATGCCGAGACTCGACAACTGTCACACCACCTCGAACAACTGTCGCACCACCCCGAACAACTGTCACACCACCTCGAACAACTGTCACACCACCTCGAACAACTGTCACACCACCTCGAACAACTGTCACGCCACCTCGAACAACTGCCACAACAACTCGCATCGCCGGTACAATTCCACTGCCGAGAAAGAAATTTTAAAAACACGAAAAAAATTCCCCTTGAAACAAAACTAACAGGTTTACACGCCGCGGCATCATGTGTATATAAGCATACCAGTAGACAGCTTTGAATCCCCACTTTTTTTTCTCGCAGCGCCAACATACCAACCTGTTAATCCCCGGCATTCGACCTAATCGACGTAATCTTATTGTGTATGTTTCTAGACTAGGTAAGGCTTGACTTCTCGTCGAGAGCGAGGTCATTGCAGTGAGAGCAAGTTGTTCAGAGGAGCGGGAACTGGGAAGTAATCTGCGTGGCCTGTAGTAAAGGAGACATCCCAGCATGCACTCGGAGTGGTTTCAGGGGAAACCTTGGGAAATCGAAGTCAGGATAACCGGATCGCGTGTCGAACCCACGTCTTCCCGCATGCGAGTCCAGTGGTTTGCCATTCCGCCGCCTCACTAGGGTCTGTATTTATTAACTAATTACAGAGATAAAAATATATTTATTTTACTTATATATATTTATTTCATGGCTAACATTTCCGAATATAATCAAATGTTCTAAATTCTTTTCCGACATCCACTTGTAGAGTTGATCAGTCAGTGTATTTCCCGAGCTTTTAATATCTCACTTAAGTATCAACGAACAATTTACTGGTGAATCTCCAGAATATTACATNGTGTATTTCCCGAGCTTTTAATATCTCACTTAAGTATCAACGAACAATTTACTGGTGAATCTCCAGAATATTACATCATGTATATTATATTTAAAACTTTAATGCAGGAGTTACATTGTAATGGTTGAAGTTAAGTCTCTAAAACGTGCACTTTTCGACTGCAAACCTGCGATATTTTCGCCACATCTAAAGCATTATAATTTTTCCTAGTGGAAAACCTGTTTATCTTTTATTAAACACTTCCCGTAATTCACTTGAGCTGATTTCCAAAACTTACACCACCACTCCCCCCCCCTCCTACTTTTACCCATCACACACTTTAAATTTTATTTTTTTGCTTGTTCACAAATTTTGGCTATGCACCACTGGACTCGATACAATATAAATGGAAAAGAAATAACGTAATTAGCGTAACATGTGCGTGCAATTTTAACAATGGTGACCTTCATAAGCCAACATATTTCCAGTCACAAAATATTAGTGCACTTCTGGGCACGACGTAAATGTATTTTACCTAAAAGATTCGTCATAACATGTGCTTAAAATATTTTTCTTTCGTCGCGTTATCGTTGTGTATATAAAACCATGCCTTACTCGCAATAGCCAGATTACTGAGCTTCACTATTGTAAATCCATTAACTTTTTCAACAAGACTACATTTTAAGAACGTAACAGACCACCAGATTCTAAATGGCAGTAATGAATATTTACATTTATACTTTTTCCACGTAAGAAACATCAGGAGAAAAAAACATTTCCTCCTGTTTGAACTATCTGCTAGAACCTCCCTCGAACATAACGCTTAATAATCAAAACAGTATTGTAAGACGTGTTTTAATAACAACCCAATTCATCGTTACGAAAGAACCATCCTTAACGTGTAATTAAAATACGTCTCTGCTCGTAAATCTCCATTTTTTCCCTTGAGAAAGCGTAGGGAAAAAAAAGCAATTTGCTTAGAGTTTCTTCAGAAAGGGTAAATGAAGACACCGAAATTACCTTCATTTATAATATATTTTAACAACCAATAATTGAGAATTTAAACTTTGTTACCATAAGGCCGTTTGCCGGATGGGTTAACGAGTTTGTTAAAACTACGTTTCAACCATATTCTGTGTTCTGAAGAATTACCTACAGTGATGGTCGAAAAAAAAGGCTACCAGAAACTGAGAAATCATGTAACAATTTCGGAAAAAAATATTCTATTAAAATTAAAATGACATTTGCAAATGACAATTAAAATTTTACTTATCATTAAATTTCACTTGAATGAAGCTATAGCCGGTTTGAAAAGTTTCATCAATATCCTATTATTAAAAACCAGAGATGTATTCATCGCTGCTAAATATGAACGTATGCACACACACACTATACACGAGAACTACTGATATATGAGTGTAACCGAAAAGTTGCCATAAGCCGAAATATTTTCTTAAAAAGTTTTGTCAACACAAGCTTATCAGTTAATATAATATTTCCATAATATTAGCATTTTTGCAAGTCGATGCTCTGCTCTAATAGAATTTTATGGAAATTTTATGTCTTCGTTTTCTCATTCCAGTTACTAGTAGTGACTTTATTAATAATGTTAGAGATGGCTTCCCTGAACTGTAAATATAAACGAGATATAGGCGCGTGTGCCTTCTAGTTACAGTAAATGAAAGTAACTGTTCGGGTAAAATCATTAAAACGTTTTTAACAATGAATTGTATGACAGCCGGTTCAGACACGGACGNCGCGTGTGCCTTCTAGTTACAGTAAATGAAAGTAACTGTTCGGGTAAAATCATTAAAACGTTTTTAACAATGAATTGGATGACAGCCGGTTCAGACACGGACANCAATGAATTGTATGACAGCCGGTTCAGACACGGACGAAAGACATACGTGATGTAACAAATTTTAAAACCATTTTCTCAAAAATTATAGAAAAAAAATATTTTATGATGAGAGATAGAATTAAAAGAAAAATTCTAATCAATCATTCGAACGGAACAAGTTTAAATACGTGTTAATGATTTCTGGCCTACCATTTCTCAAATTTCATCACTGTCATTCAAATGATTTGGTGAGCCTGATATAAAAGATTTCGCCTGCTTATGAAAAGGATGAGAAATTGTTTGCGTTTTATAATTCCATGTACTGTCGGATAAGGATGTTGGATTGCAACAACATCCATTACGTAATATTTCGACGGAATATAATTTATCTTGTAGACATTAATTTTGATCGATTTTAAGCAATTAAGAAATTCCTCATAGGTAAATGGCAAAATGTTAATTCTACTGTTTGTGTCACACAAATAGCTAAAACAAACATACTTTCAGAAATTACATCATTTATACAAAAATGCTGTAAACTGCCTCAAGATACTTACGTACCGACATTTATAAATGTTTCTGCGCGTTTTCAAATTTTCCTGATATAAATATTTGTTATTTATTTCCTGCGGAAGTCCGTGAGGTTATACAAAGTAACTCTCCTTTAACAGCTATTAAAAGGAAGTAAGTATAACAAATTGTTTCCGCTCATTTTGGTTTTGAAGCCGACCTCTCGTGGTGCAATTTCGTTGGTGCGCCGCCGGTTTAGGGTGCGGGAGGTTATGGCTTCAAATCCCCGGTAAGGCATGGGTGTTGGTTTAAGTTAGGTCATAAGTTAGTTAGCGGAATCATCCCCCGAAACACCCTGGACGCACCACTGTGTTCTTCTCTGTGTCTTCATACAGTTAGTTCGCGGATATAAGAGAATCATTTTCAAATGAACTTTTCAATATATATTCCTTTCCCTGACTCCCTGGATTATTCGAGAACACATGATCCGACGGTGAAACCCGATAGTACTACGGAAAGTGAGAAGAACCACGGGTGATCTGTTGACCCCACAGCATGTTCTCTCCTATTACCAATCAAAGNAGTACTACGGAAAGTGAGAAGAACCACGGGTGATCTGTTGACCCCACAGCATGTTCTCTCCTATTACCAATCAAAGAGATGGACACGCGGTGGCGATATCTGCAAATTATCTGGGTAGTCCCCAGCTCAAATAGTAGAGAATCGAAAGGACGTGACATTAATGTCCCGTTAAATCCCAGATGACAAAATGAACGAGATGTATTTTAGTAGTAATATTATGTCTTTATTTCCATGTACATTGTTATCCTGAATTCCAGATGATTCGCGATGGAAAAAGGTGGAAGGCTTACATGATTTTACAAATGCCCTAGCGTGATTATCAAGGGAGAAACAAAACGTTTANAGTACTACGGAAAGTGAGAAGAACCACGGGTGATCTGTTGACCCCACAGCATGTTCTCTCCTATTACCAATCAAAGGGATGGACACGCGTTGGCGATATCTGCAAATTCTCTGGGTAGTCCCCAGCTCAAATAGTAGAGAATCGAAAGGACGTGACATTAATGTCCCGTTAAATCCCAGATGACAAAATGAACGAGATGTATTTTAGTAGTAATATTATGTCTTTATTTCCATGTACATTGTTATCCTGAATTCCAGATGATTCGCTATGGAAAAAGGTGGAAGGCTTACATGATTTTACAAATGCCCTAGCGTGATTATCAAGGGAGAAACAAAACGTTTANGATGGAAAAAGGTGGAAGGCTTACATGATTTTACAAATGCCCTAGCGTGATTATCAAGGGAGAAACAAAACGTTTATATATGGGAATTAAATTTTCTTATTTGCAGTATATCTGTAACTATGTGAGACGAAGAAACAAACGCCTTAATATAAAGAGACTGGTGTTGTATCTGCCATTTGTGAACAGTTAGCGGCTGTCAACATCGCTCGCCAAAAGCACATTAGGGTTGCGGCGATCTACCTGGCAGGAGAGGTCGCTTATCTTGCCGGCAAACTACGGCACTCTTTCAAACGTTGCATGTTTCTCGTGTCATACCAATCAATAAACACCCACGGGTAAGACACTTCTTATGGTTAATAACATGGCACCACATATAATTTCCTGACTACTTGTGATGCTATCTCTCCCCCCTCCCCACAAATGTTCACAGATGACTTAATATAAAATCAGGATAACACTGTTCGAGAATTTGTTTCTCCATCTCACGCAGTTTCTTACATTCTGCAGAAACTACTTTTGATTCCCAAACCTTCGAGGTTTGTGTCTGTCCCTTAGCAATCACGTTAGGTCATGCGTCGTGTTATGTTTTCTACCCCACTTTCCATAAGTAATCGGGATCGTGGTGGTGTAGCAGCTAAAGTGTTCGCCTCCCACGTAGGCAAAGCGAGCTCGATTCCCGGCGAGGTCACTCCCGAAATTTTCGCACGTGGGGATCGTGCCTGACGATGCCGCTGGTCGGCGGGTTTTTTTNTCCCGGCGAGGTCACTCCCGAAATTTTCGCACGTGGGGATCGTGCCTGACGATGCCGCTGGTCGGCGGGTTTTTTTCGGGAATCTCCCGTTTCCCCTGGCCCGCTGTGAAAAAAGCCACTGAAATCTCTCCACTGCGTAGNGGTCGGCGGGTTTTTTTCGGGAATCTCCCGTTTCCCCTGGCCCGCTGTGAAAAAAGCCACTGAAATCTCTCCACTGCGTAAATAACCATGCGAAATTTTTGCTGTCTAGAGTTCAGGATCATCAATGTAATTCAACGGACTTATTGACTTGCGTGCTATCAGTCACGTTGGCAGTCAAGTATAAGAATTTTTGCCATGCCTTAATGTCGTATTATAAGTAATGTTGTAGTCACAATATCACGACGATCATAACATGACAGCACCGACACGAAGGGAAAATTTACATCAGCCAATAGGAAACAACGTCTCTCTCTGTCGTAAGTCTGGGCAGCAGAAGGCGGTCAGGAAGGTCTTGGCTGTGGCCAAGGAGACTTCGGAGTCTGAGCAGGGGTCAAGCAGGGTGTATGCCAACTGCCATGAGGAAGCTACAAGACTGAGGAACACCTCACTCACTCCACCGTCGACTGTTACTTCTTCAGGAAGAGGCTATCAGGGAGGAGTCGCTGCATCGTGCTCTCACTTAGTATGGGCTCTCCCCCCCCCCCCTTCGCTCTTCAGTGAGACAGAAGTAGATTCTATTTATACTTTCCACCGTCGACTGTTACGTCTTCAGGAAGAAGCTATCAGGGAGGAGTCACTGCATCGTGCTCTCACGTACTATACGCGCTCTCAATCTCTCTCTTTCTCTCTCTATCTATCTATATATATCCCCTGCCCTTCAACAGCTTGACAGAAGTAGATTCCATTTCTACTTTCCGTCGTATTGAATTCGCCGGAGCACTCAAATAATGCAAATACAACATATTACAAAACAAAATTTCACGCATGTTTCTCAACTGTAGTACATAATATGAAATCCAACTTTCCGGCAAAATCACGTTTCTGTTTTTTAAGTTCTTTGTATTAGTGTGAATTTAAATCTAGTCTAAATCACATAATCATTCTTTTTATCATGTGTATTAATGCCCTTAATTATCTGATATTAGGTGAGTGCCTTACAATTTTACGATTTCCCAGATGGCAAGTACAACACTTGTAGGAGAGATATTGTCGGGCCATTGCGAACGGTGAATGAAATATAAAATTTCGTCGTGCTTTGACTTTGTGCTACTGGGAATTCAGCACAAGACCTGTTAATTTACATATATAAAATTTAGTTAATTAAGTCCTTTTTTGTATTGTGGCCATAAAAGTAAGAAAAAGCGTAACAGGGAAACACGTACGTTAGTAACAATTTCACAGTTACACTTAAACAAAGCCATGAATAAAGTAATCATGTCGAAGGCAGTGTTAATTTTTCATACGCTGGAAGGGAACAATACAAACAGATGACTGGATTTTAAGCATAACTTTCATAAGTGCTTAGTTAAAAGCAAACTTCCTGAAATGTGTATAGTAACTTTTTAATATGCTAGTAACGAATTTAATGTAAGTTATAGATGGACATGTAAGTGTCATTAACGTGTAGTATTTTCTCTTATTTCGTTACTCAAACGTGGGAGCAGATTTTTTTCCTCCCAAAANTTTTTTTTTTATCCATTTGAAGCCAGAGCCTGATTTAAAAAAACAGTGTAGGAAATGTATGAGAGAACTAGCACACACTTAATGTTTACACTAACTGACCACACTGACTGAAACAGAGAGGCGCAGATTTCTGTCTACATGCGGCAGTAGCTTACTGACACATGAGGCAGACACTCCATCTATACTTCCCTCAGTAAGATGCCTTTCCTAACAAAAAAAGAGACCCCCATGTCGTGTTTTAAATAAGGTATAATTAAAATTTTGGTTTGAGAAAGTAAATGGGTATAATGTGTAGTTTTTGATTTTATATTTTTGGGATTGCCAANATAATTAAAATTTTGGTTTGAGAAAGTAAATGGGTATAATGTGTAGTTTTTGATTTTATATTTTTGGGATTGCCAATTTGTGACAAATATTTTCTGAATCCCCGATTTCACTACACCAAGACAGGCAATGGTCATCTAAATATCACACAAATTTCAAATGCAAAATGCCCATCATTACATAAANTCACTACACCAAGACAGGCAATGGTCATCTAAATATCACACAAATTTCAAATGCAAAATGCCCATCATTACATAAAAATTTACATTGTAATAAACCCTCGATAATAAAGCACTATCTCTGAAATGATAAAAATGTTTTTTTTTTTTACATTTAAATCCATCAGTTATACAGCGAAAGCTACAGCATATCAAAACTTTGAAAAATAGCTTTACATTATACAATGACAATAATTAGAAATTACATAAAAAAACTTAGGGCAAAATATGTATATTTTAATAAATTGTTAAGCAGCCATTCACACCAGCCTAAGAAACAGAGTTCCGTCCTAAGCCTGTCCCTCCTGGTCTCTTCCCCAAAAATTTGAGAAACCCAGCTTATATCTCTTCGATTCCCCATCTTCGGAAGGTTTTCCGACGATCACTTGGTGTAGATAGCGCCCCTTGGTGACGTCACAGCAGCGTGGGGCCTCCAAGCAGTCTTGAAGACACCCGAGTAATGTGTAGGGGAGCGACGTAACGTGGAAGCCCGAACAGTCCGCTGCTCAGTACGACTCCAACCTGCCCGCCGACACTGCGGCCGGAAAGCCCGCCCAACGGGCCAAACACACTCAGGTAACATTCCTCGTCCATAACAGCAGTAATTAACGACGTACGTCTCATAGAACCTACAGCTTATGGCACGGGTGTTTTTGTATGTGCACGATGATAGATGCGACTTCGTCNGACGTACGTCTCATAGAACCTACAGCTTATGGCACGGGTGTTTTTGTATGTGCACGATGATAGATGCGACTTCGTCACAACACGTGATAATACAGTAACATTTAAACATGGAAAAGTTAGATATAACGCGTAGATTACATTGAAGTACTGTACATAATACAAATAAATAGAATTATTGTAGAAGCAACGAAAATTCTGGAAGTGTATGATCACATGTCTCCACTGTAAGAATTAATTACAGAGTAAACATTATGTGTACCTTATGGCGAAACTACATTAACACAGGTGTGTGGTGACATTTCTCACAGTTTGAGCTCTAATGGTTATGTCCAAAATGATGACCATTTGCAGTTGGACACTCTGCTGCTCGTGTCATCACTGATCGACGTACGTCTACTAGTGTGTGTGGTGGAATGGATGCACATGCAGCTACAATATGGTCTTTTATGTCTTCTGGTGTCATTGAAACCTGCTGGTACACTGCACTTTTGATATGCCCCCCGGGAAAGACATATAACAGCGTTAGATCAGGAGTGTGTGTTGGATGATGCTGAACAGGACTAACTCTCCCCACCCATCGAGATGGAAATAGACAGTGTAGTTCATTTCTTGCAACTAATACATTATTAGCGGGACACACGTTTAGCTGATACCACATAATTTGATGCGTATTCAGAGCGAATCCTTCTTGCAATGCAGGCAAGGTACATCTTATAAAACACTTGTACTTTCACTCATTCAGTGGCCCTTCAAGGACATATGAGCCTTTGATTTGTTGCCCGATGATACCAAATCATATACATTAATGCTGCACAGACACCGATGTTGTACCTGACGAAGCCAAGGAGGATATTCCGGTGACCAGTAATGCATGTTGCGCAGATCTTTCAATGGTTTGTAAATATTGCTTCATCGGTGAAAGGTACGCTTCCCAGGAACTCTTGACCTTGTCGTAGGACCCACTGGCAATATTCCATTCGCTGTTGAAAGTCATTGCAGTGTAGCTCTTGATGCAATGCCACGTGGTAGGAATGGTAATGACACCTGTGCAGAACGCGCCGCTCACTTGTTTCGCAAATTCCGATCTATAGTTCTGTTTCGCGAGAACCGGCAGGATGATCCACTGCAATAACTGCAAGTACTGCAACTCTTGCTGCTTTGTTTGAGACTCTCTCGTTTCGAACCGCTGCCGTCGAGAAAGGCTGCCATACTCGCGAAGTTTTACGACAAGATTAGTGATGGTTGGACCGGATGATTGATGCCGAGAGGAAACGTTTCTATATAAATATGCTGTGCTGCTGTAGCATTTTGACGACATTCTCCATAAATTAAAATTACGGAGAAAAGTGCCAATGAATAATGGCAAATGTTTGAATGTTTTATCATGTGCATACCGTACTATATGGCAACAACAGCAATTCAATCTAACCTGCCTTATTCTGCCTCTAGAATCACCTTGTCCGTTCCTTCGACAGGTTTGCGAGCAGTCAGTACGTCTAGAACATTTGCAGTACAATATGCACATTGGTTTATCGCTACGATGTCCTGCACATAGTTAAAGCAGTAAAGGTTGTGCTGATTTTACCTCCAATGCGGATGTTAACATTTGGAGATGTTGGAAACTTCAGGGAGGGGTTCATTACAGTTTGTTCCCTACTATGTGTGTCCTATCTCCGAGTGCAAACAAATAGAGAAGACAGTTATTTGAAGACATACCAGATAACTCATCCACTGCAGGGAACACCGTTGGTTTCCCATTTGTTATGGATTCGCACTTCATATCTTGCAAATTACGAAAGTAAACAAGTGACTACATCACATGTTATCTCCTGCAATGTAACATGATATTTATGTGTCGTATTTTGTACGATAATAACTGTTGTGATGTTATCAGAGGTTAAAAAGGTAAGTGGGCCACCTGGTATATTTTCTTATCAAGCTTGTACTCTATTTTATGATATATTTTATAATGTTCGTTACCGTGTGTACCTAATATTGTAATTTTGTACTTTTTTTTTCAAAATATACAGTTTAAAGAAATCTTTCCGTTTTTTTTTCTTTGCAAAACTACTCGTATGCTTAAACTTATTTTTCAGTAATATGTTGGTATTGTGCTCTGCTGTTAAGGCGAATGACTGCCTTGGTCAAAGTTTGGAATAATTTAATGTTTCCTCGTGTTTGCTCCTTTGTAAAACCCTGAAAATGACAGTTTAGAGCTACAGAAATTTTCAAAGAGAATCTGCGCCCTCTGCCGATTTTGCTTAGTTTATTTTTTTAAGGTACGCTCATTTTTTTTGGGAAAATTGTGATAATTGTAAAGGAAAAGATCTTTAAGCATCAGGCCGGCTCTAAATCCATTTTTTTAAATGCGTTCCTGGTAGTGTTTTTGGTGTTGGTAATTGTTTTCTGCACAATGTCAACAGGGTGGATACAACAGTTCAGCAAGGCGGCGCTAAGCGAGCTTCATAAGTAAGCCAGGAGGACGTACTGTGGACTCTGATGGCATAGCGGAACTAAGGATAAAGGCTCGAGTCCTCGTGAAGTGGGGTGACGCTGGGGAACGCGCCAAAGGAACATCTGCGGCGAGTCCCGTCCAGTTTAACGGCCTCTTCAATATGCACCCACTGAACTGTTAGCCAAAATACCGGACATGAAAAATACCAGCTTACCAGCAGTTTTTGCCGTTCTTTGTAACATTTAATACGGTGATATCGTTTAACGTTTCCCCAAAGCAATTGCTGTACGCGGCCCTAATTTTCAACATCCCAGATTTGCTTGAGCCTGACAACTTCCTGCCTTCAGCTCATTTCTAGTGAAATGGCCATTATGAAAATGCGCGAGCAACTCCTTTAAAAAAACCAAAAGCCCGTTCAGAGAATTTAGGATTTTGTGAAAGAAGTCATTGGTTTAGTCGGAGTATCAGATATCCCATGCTCTGAGTAATATTTTACACAGGCTACGTTTTTTACCCTACTCTCCCAAAACAACCGGTTTGTTACTTTTGTAACCAAACCCACCACCATCGAGCGAATGTTAACATTGGTGACGGGGCCGCGGTAGCTGAGCAGGTAGACTGCTCGCCTCCCACCATGGCGAACCGGGTTCAATCCTCGGGCGGGTCACTCCCGGTTTTTCGCAAGTGGGATTCAAGCTGGACGATGCTGTTGGTCGGCGGGTTTTCTCGGGGATCTCCCGTTTTCCCCGTCCTTGCATTACGACGCTGCTCCATTCTCACCTCAATCGTCCTCATCGGCTCACAAGAAGTCGCAGTTAAGAGCCACCCAAATCTCTCACCTCAACTCTACTCAACATTGGTGACAGAGGTGGAAAAAACAATTATGGATTGAGCACTGGATCAGTTATCTTGTAATTGTTCGGAAGGATAGTAGAATGTGTGATCCTAGAGATGTTCTGCCTAGTTTTTGTTTTGTGTGTGGAAAATTTAACCATATTTAAAAAGATTGCTATCACTTGAAATTTTTTTCAGAATGTAGCTAAAACCGACCAAGTAATGCCAGTAATGAGGCAGAAAAGGGAACATTCTGCTCAGACAAGGAAAACTACTTCATTTACAATGTTTTTATTATAAGAATTAGGGCTAATTGCCCCTAAAGTTACGAGGGTTATTCGGAAAGTTGGTCCGATTTCTTATAAAATATAAACCATCACAGATTTTTCAAAAAACTTTTTTTATTTAATTACTTACATGTTTCTCTATTTTTCTACATAGTTTCCATATTTTTTTTTAACATTTCATAACGTTCTACAAGCTTTTGNCCTTACATGTTTCTCTATTTTTCTACATAGTTTCCATATTTTTTTTTAACATTTCATAACGTTCTACAAGCTTTTGTATGCCTAAGTCATAGACGTCTGCCGCCTGTGAGGATAACCAGTCGGTAACTGCTTCTTTCACCTCGTCATCTGTGGCGAAGCACTTGCGCCGAGAAACGCCTTTAAGTAGCGGAACAAGTGAAAATCGCTCGGCGCCAAGTCTGGACTGTACGGTGGGTGGTCAATATGTTCCCATCCAAAATATCTGATCAAATTTTGGGTGTAAATTGCAGAATGGGGTCTGGCATTGTCATGCAGCAACAAAACTCCAGACGTCAGAAGGCCACGTCGCTTATTGCGTGTTGCACGTCGAAGTTTAGTCAGCGTAGCGCAGTAAGCGGCTGCATTGATTGTTGTCCCTTGCTGCATAAACTCGACTAACAAGACTCCATGTCTATCCCAAAACACTGTTGCCATAANTATCTATCCCAAAACACGGTTGCCATAACGTTGCGTGTTGAGATTGTCCGCTTGGCCTTGACTTTGACTGGTGATGTCGGGTGACGCCATTCCATTGACTGACGTTTAGACTCTGGGGTCATGTGAGAAACCCACGTCTCGTCCCCTGTAACAATCTTCTCTAAAAATTGATCACCTTCCTTATGATATCGGTCCAAAAAATCAAGAGCACAAGCTATTCTTTTCATTTGGTGTTCCTCAGTAAGCAGCCTGGGAACCCAACGTGCGCACAATTTGTGAAATTTCAAATTTTCAAACAATTTTGTGCAAAGTTGTTCTACCCGCACTCGGAAATTCCAATGCTAAAGTTGAAATTGTGAATCGCCTGTCTTCACGAATCTTTTCGTCCACTGCTTTGACCAAATCTTCTGTGATCACTGATGGTCGGCCTGATCGCGGTTCATCATGGACATTTTCCCGTCCGTCCTTGAAAGCTCTCACCCACTTACGCACTTTGCTGTCACTCATCACATTGAGGCCATACACTTGACTTATCTGTCGATGAACTTCCGCTGCTGAAACGTTCCTTGCTGTCAAAAACCTAATCACTGACCGTATTTCACAGTCGGCGGGCTGATCAATTGTTTTAAACATTTTGAACTGGCACTGTAAACAGAACACTGCAACAATACCAATGCAAATGGCGTCGTTTGACGAGCAAGGCATTCCGGGAGTCGGTGCGCATGCGCGTTACAATGTTCGCGTGACATTCGATTAGCTACAGCGACTCGGACCTTCCTTTCCGAATAACCCTCGTAAAATCGGTGGGATACCATAATATAACCAGATTAGCTTTTGAAATTAATCGTGGGTTGTTGTATGTTCCAGTAGTAATTATGGATCAAGTTAAAATGTCTCCGTTTATTGATTCAAGGGCGTCGTGTTCTCTTGTGGACCAAGATTTATGTAATTTGTTATTGTGGAACGTGGCTATAGGTTTGATAAAGGTAATAACAAGTTATTGATATAAGTAATTAGCCTACTTTCCTCTGCATGGATGCAAATAATTTTGATAACGTTTTTAAAAATACGGATGGTGGGTGGGTCTTGATGTATCGTTGAAAACGGTATCGTTAGATGCAACCAGAAACAAATTAATTACTATTGAGACAATTACAAATACACACGTGCCTTACCTAGAACTTGAACACCGAACGCCTCGTACTGTAAGCTGACGTGCAGTTAACTACATTACAGAGGTAGAACTCGGAGCATCAGCTGCGGTATTGATCAGTCTACTAAAGTTTTGGTAGACTTCAAATATGTACAAAGGCACCATTTTGAAAACAAGTGTGTGAATCACTCAAATCACGTGAGTTTACATGGCCTACAGTAGCACTACCTGTGTGGATAATTGGGTGGAAAAAGGTTGACTGGTTGAGATATGGCATACAACCTTTAGGTTCTCATTTGGTGGTATCGTACAAAAAGGCCTAAAAACAGACCCCGTATAGGCACATCTGATATATCTAATAGATAAGGCTGATAGAAAATGGTTTGGTTGAAATATGGCAAATTATTTATTAGATATGATTAAATTATCTGAATAATAATATATTGCACCATTTTGAGAAAAACAAGCCTGACCCACTGTAATTATGTACATTTACACGTTCCAATGTAGTAATACTTGTGTACAAAATTTAGTGGGAGCTCGATTATCGGATCCCGAGATATAGCTTTACAGTTGCATTTTATCACGTGACACTATGTCACAAAAAGTCGGCATATTTGGTGCTTCTAATGGCTACTTTCAGCATACTAAGTTTAATTGAAACCAGTTAATTTGTTTAATAGATATGACAAACTTAACTAAAGGCCAGACATACTTAAATCATGACCTAGTTTAGCACTACTTATGTGCAAAGTGCGGTGGGAATCGGTTTGGCTGGTCCCGGACATATAGGAGCTCCAGATTCTTATGTGGTGATACTTTAATTACTATATTGGCACATTCTGTTTGTCATATATACTGCTTCATATTAAACTCGGTTTAAAATGTTTGGGACATATGGCTTACTAACCTAAAATATTCCTCTGACTGTTATTTAGAAATCACGTGACGACCTGCTTAAATCATATAAAATTACATAAACTATCCAAGTATAAATTGAAGCCTGAAGTTGGTGTGTATCAGCTAATTGTTTCCCGAGAAAGGAAACAAAAGCTTATTGTTTCATGTAATGATATCATCCAAAAGTCTGATAAATGAGTTTATTTATAAGCTTTTTAGATGTTTGCATAAATACTGCCAGCATACAAAGTTAAGTTGGAATTGTTTAGATGGTTTCATAAATATTACATAGTAGTATGTAATGTTTATGTGGTCATCATGTTGATTATAGTTGTCTGGCCCACTAAAACATGTCACTTTACAAGACATACTATAATACTACTTGATTGTCAAATTTATTAGGAATCGGTGGATTGTTTCGCGAGATATACCATTAAAATCTTATTTTTCGCTTGGCGCTATCATATTAAATGGTGGACAAAAGACACATTTGATACTTGTAAAAGATATTTCAGAATAACAATTTTGGTCGAAACTGGTTAAACGGTATTGTACATATTGCAAATAAACCTAAAATATCCATACTGCCGTCATTTTGAAAATAAGTGTATTTTCCATTTAAATTGCATATACGAACATGATCTATATATGTATCACTTATTTGCCAAATATGGCAGGAATCGGTTTTGTATTTACCGAGATATAATGCAAAAGCTTTATTTTCACGTTGCACTATCTTCCAAAATGGCGAATTAAAACATTATCACATTATAAATTCAATGCTTAAATCATGCACTGCTAATGTACCAAATTTGGTTTCAATTGTTTAAATGATTCCCGAGATATAATGTAAATGCTTTAGTTCCCATGTGTTTTTTTCTTTAAAAACGGCACACTAATAACATTATCGGTTTCCAAATTATATACTTATATCATACACAGTCAACGTACCTAATTTGGTTTAAATCGGTTAAATTGTTTCCGAGATATAATGGAAAACTCTATTTTCTCGATGTGCACTATATTCCAAAATAGCTTACCAATAAAGTTATCGATTTCTGGTTTCAATAGCTACATCATACCATATTAACTTACGAAATTTGGATGAAATCGGTTAAATAGTTCCAAAAGTATAACATAGTCCCAAAATTTTAAAATTGCAGCTATTTTGAAAATATTTACCCGGGCTGATCAAAAACTATAAAAATCCTATGTCATTACTAAATACTATATGTGGACGCAGTTTGGTGAAATTATGTTTTGGGGTTTAAAAGTAATTAGGTTGGTGAATTGGGGAGGAAATACATTCCATACAGACATTCAGGTGATTGCATAAGACTATCTTTCCTTCAGAAAGTAGGATATAAAAGGTGGATGTGACTGGTTTTTCTCTTGCGAATGGGGGATCAATAAGTTCTCGATGTACTGCGCAGTTTAAAATTGATATTGAGAATTTATCTTGGAAATTTGAATTTAGCTGTCTTACCAGGTCTGAGTTCATGAATTGTTCTTAGGGGAAGACTTTCCCGAAAAGACCCAGGCCACCTTGAATGTTTTCCCTAAAAAAACTACTCTAATTTTTGTAAAGAGCAACCTGTTGCTGTTACGTCAAGACTGTTTCATTTCCATCTGGTAACAGGCAGTGAAAAAACTGAGAACCAGGAAAAACGTCTTGGTGGTTGGCAGCTGAATTTGCGAACGTAAAAACGGCAATCCTAAGGCATTACACTAGGTGTCAGATAGTTTTAAAGCTTAAAGATCAGGAACCATTTCCATCTGTTTCATGCCGTTTGGCACCACATAAATTGAAGGCTTTTAATCGTTTAGTGCGGGAGATGCAAGATCATAATATTTTGTTGGAGAATTCTGAAAGTACGTATTCCAGTCCAGGTTTGTTTATTGCCAAAGAAAACTCCAGGTACGTGTTTCATCATATGTGGCTACAATCTGGTAAATAAAAAAAATCCATTTGGACCCATACCCATTACCTACGAATGAGTCTGTGTTTCAACACGAGGGAAGGCGAAATATTTTTCAATCTTCGATTTAAGTCCCGCTTTCTGGCAGTGTGATCTGCTGCCTGGCTCACGTGAGATTCTGGCTTTTGTGACACAGTGGGATCAATATCGGTTGAAAAGTTTACCGATGCGATTAAATTGTGGTCAGCAAGAAAGAAGTAAGACGTTTCCTCTAGATAGCAGGCTTTCATTCAAAGTTCAATCCAGACTTTTCCAAAATTTCTGAACAGCTCAACGCTCTTAAAAGGAGTGGAGTTTATTTGGGGAAGTGAACAAAAATATGCATTCCGTTAGTTAAAAGAAAAATTAACGTCTCCGCCTGTACTTCATTTGCTCAATTTCAAAAGTTCGTTCACCTCACGAGTAAACGCTAAGTCAGAGGCAATAGGAGAAGTGATTCGTCAGACAGTGAATGAAAGTCTTGTTCGCGTAACCGATGCTAGTCACTTGCTCACACCAGTGGAGCAGAAATTTTCTGTGCATTAAAAAATAAATTTTAGCTGCGATTTGTGGCATGGAAAAATTGGCCGATGAACAGGAAATTGAGGGGGGGGGGAGAGAATTTCAATTGCAAACTGACAATCAGGCTTCGAGTTCGTTTTTTTCCACTTATAAGCCTGCTGGACATCTTGCTCGAATGTTAGTTAGTATCAGTGAATCATATTAACGGAATATACAACGGGCTTGCGGATTGTTTGTCCCGAAATGTACGATGGTGAATAATTTCACGTGTCCTTTCTGCCGCAAGTGATGGCAGTCAAGGAGTCGTGTCAAGGAGAACAGACCAAATTTTTGCAAGAATTAACTCAGACTTCTTTTAGATTACAACACTGAGGAATATATCCGGAATGTGAGGCTATAAAAAACAGATATTTCTGCAGGTAAGGCTGCCCTGCACGAAGTACAGAAAGGGTTAATAGGGCAAGTGTATCCTAAATCGCATACCTCCAGTATCTTTGTTTCCAAGGTTTTGAGATTGCCTGTATTTCGGTATTATCACAACATGTATTTCGGTGGCTATCTCAGACAAGGTAAAACCATGTCCAGAATAAAACCTTATTTTTATTGGCCCGGGTTGACAAAGGAGATGGAATCCTTAGTCAAGAAAAGCGAGCAATATTCCTGAATGCTAAACATAGCAATATTTTTATAGTGAGTAATTACAGTGCTAATGTAGCTCAGTTTCTGTGGGAGCGTGTGTTCTTGGATGAGTTTGGCCGTCTGCCTCGGACTTTACATCTATCCTTGTAGCTGTGGACAGTTTTAGTATGTTTGTCTTCTTTTTCCCGATGCATTTTATGAAGCCAGCAGAAATCTGGAGGATCTTAGGGCAAATATAGTTCTTCGTCTCTGGACCGTCAGTACACCTTGTGACCGACACCTGCTTTGTATTCGTCGGAATGAGAAACCTAGTACACTGAAGAGCCAAAAAAAACTGGTATAGGCGTGTGTATGCAAATAACAGAGGTATGGAACCAATCATAGTAAGGCTATGCGGTCGGCAGCTAGATCGGTTACTGCTGCGACAATGGCATGTTATCAATATTTAGTGAGTTTGAACGTGGCGTTATAGTCGGCGCATGAGAGATGGGGCATAGCATCTCCGAGGTAGCGATAACATTTGGATGTTCGCGTACGACCATTTCACGAGTGTACCGTGAATATCAGGTATCCGGTAAAACATCACAACTTCGACATCGTTGCGGCCGGAAAAAGATCGTNGTATCCGGTAAAACATCACAACTTCGACATCGTTGCGGCCGGAAAAAGATCGTGAAAGAACGGGACATACGACGACTGACGAGAATCATTAAACGGAACAGACGTGCAACCCTTTCTCAAATTGGCGCAGATTGGATTTGTGGACTGCCATGCAGGATTCATGGTGTGAATCGCCTCCTGCATACCTTCAGACATTAGTCGAGTCCATGCCAAGTCGTCTTGCTGCACTTCAGCGTGCTCGTGAGGGGAGGGAGGGGTGGGGGGCTACACGATATTAGACAGGTGTACCGGTTTTTTTGGCTCTTCAGTGTATTTTTGCGGGGAACAAAGATGTTGCTGACCACGTCATACTATCCTAAGACTAATATAGTACAGCGATACAATCGGATCTTGAAGGCAGCGTTGAGAGCATTTCAGACCGATTCCCACAAAGAATGGGACGCAGCTTTGTATGAGCTGTCTCTCGCATTTAATAATGCGGCTAGTGATGCCACTAAACACATGCAAGCAGAAACCTTCTTTGGCCGGATGTTGTTTCGCCCGCGTGTTCATTTGTGGGGCCTGCCCGAGTTACGTTGGACGGCAGTAGACAAAAAGGATCTGGATGAGGTACGAGACAAAGCTACGAATAATTTCCTTATGTATCATTTATGCTTGGATAAGTAAATGCCAGGTAAGTGAAAGGTTAGTTCTAAGGCGTGCACGGTCACACACACACACACGTATATCATTAGCCACCCATTGAAAAGAATGAAGGGGCCGCGGTGGTGTAGTGGTAAGACTATTCGCCTCCCACCAAGGCGAACTGGATCCGATTCCCGGCGGGGTCACTCCAAGAGTTGCGTACGTGGGAATTGTGCCGGACGATGCCACTGGTCAGCGGGTTTTGTCAGGGGTATCCAGTTTCCCCCCACCCTTGCATTCCGGCGCTGCTCCATACTCACCTCGTTTTACTCGGCTATCAAGACGCCGCTGTTAATAACCGTACAAACCTTTCCACTTTCCCAATTGAAAGTTTAAATCGGGAATCCGTGTTAAAGGAATTCCTTCTTATTGCATCGATTTTAAAGATAACTGTTTCAGACAAAAAAAATTCAACATAACTTTCTTCAGAGAATACTGCTACGTCAAGAAACTTGCAGGGTATATATTCGCTCAGTATTTTTTTGTAAAATGTAAAACAAAATATGAAATTTAAAAAAAATGTATTATAGAAATATGCAATAATTATTAATGTACCACTATTCCTTAAGAAATGTCACTTATAATTATTTTTGTTTGATAGGGTTATCTATTAAATTGAGGCATTGAGAAGGAATTTCTTTAACATTGATTCTCCGCTTTAACCCCGTGGTTTGCAAGCTTGATAGCTTAAGCCCTCAATTACGCAATAATATTTCTCATTTATTAACATTCGTGTGTACATGTTCTTGCTATAGTATGTTATAGTATAGTCAAGCACAGTTTATAACATTTATTGGGAGCCTGGGGCGAATACAAGATCCATCGTTATTACAGAAACAAGAAAACAAATGTGTGAGAATAATCTTAGAAAAAGGAAAATGTTCAAGTATTATAAGCATGCTGAGCTAAGTGAGTTAAATTGCCGTACTGTCCAGGAAAAGGTATGGTTTAAAATGCTTATGGTGGTTTTTGGAATGAAAAAAAGGCCTAGCACCGATATATTTGCTCAAATATTATGTTACAGATGGTGCATGGCCACAACAAAATGATTTGTTTGTCAATATGATGGTTTTTGTTTTTTACGTGTTACCATAAGCGATAAAAAAAGTTTAAAAAAATTACTGAAGCACAGAGATAAGGAGTAAATATAAATTATTGTATAAAGTTAGACTGTCGAACGGTATGTTGAATCGTGCCTATTTTTACTGTTTTAAGTATGTGTAATAGTGTTTACAATTGTTTATTTATCAGTTCTAAGTAACTGACAAAGTAAATACATAAAAATAAAGGAAGAAAAACCTCCCCCCCCCCCCTTCACGGTCACATTTTTCAAGGCTAAATATGGACTTTTGGATCCGCACTGCAATGGAATCGAATTAAAATTTGTTATCCTGTCGTTTGGAATGTTTCCTTTCTCTACGTCATGTTTAGTGAGTCATATTTATGTAACAGAATACTAATGCATAATAAAAAAATTTAATATTTAATATGTAATTGATTTAATATATGTACACAATTTTTAATTTATTACAAAGAAATGTAAAGTTCTTAATTTATAAGATATTTCATAAAACAAGAGAAATTAAATTGCGTTTTGTGTATGATTAGGTGATTTCATTCTTAAATATAAGTGTTTGATTATTCTGAGTGAATTAGATTTGTGCAGTGCCGTTCGTTGGTTTATTTTTTAAACGCTTGTTACCTACAATAAATATAGGCATATATATTCTTTATTAACTTTGATATATTTGCGTATATTAACTTCATCAGGAAAACTGCGCAAATATTTATATACTCCATCAATTTGGTGATAACCTAAATATCTAAAAACAACAAACTTATTAAGTGATTTTACCATTATTGAAATACATAAGCTCTATCCGCACAGTTGATAAATTTTTGTTCTCGTCCAATTTCTTTAAACGCTCATCCTTATTAGAGGTGTTAGTTAGCGCGAAAAAAAATGATAGCGTTACCTAGCGGCGAAATGAGAAATTACTTCTTGAAGAGTAGAAAACGATTCACACTGTGNTACTATTTAAAAACAAGAGCAGGTTAAAGAAATTTGCGAGTAGGAATAAAGAGGTGTTAGTTAGCGCGAAAAAAAAATGATAGCGTTACCTAGCGGCGAAATGAGAAATTACTTCTTGAAGAGTAGAAAACGATTCACACTGTGNTTTTGTCAGGGGTATCCAGTTTCCCCCCACCCTTGCATTCCGGCGCTGCTCCATACTCACCTCGTTTTACTCGGCTCTCAAGACGCCGCTGTTAATAGCCGTACAAACCTTTCCACTTTCCCAATTGAAAGTTTAAATCGGGAATCCGTGTTAAAGGAATTCCTTCTTATTGCATCGATTTTAAAGATAACTGTTTCAGACAAAAAAAATTCAACATAACTTTCTTCGGAGAATACTGCTACGTCAACAAACTTGCAGGGCATATATTCGCTCAGTATTTTTTTGTAAAATGTAAAACAAAATATTAAATTTTAAAAAAATGTATTATAGAAATATGCAATAATTATTAATGTACCACTATTCCTTAAGAAATGTCACTTATAATTATTTTTGTTTGATAGGGTTATCTATTAAATTGAGGCATTGAGAAGGAATTTCTTTAACATTGATTCTCCGCTTTAACCCCGTGGTTTGCAAGCTTGATAGCTTAAGCCCTCAATTACGCAATAATATTTCTCATTTATTAACATTCGTGTGTACATGTTCTTGCTATAGTATGTTATAGTATAGTCAAGCACAGTTTATAACATTTATTGGGAGCCTGGGGCGAATACAAGATCCATCGTTATTACAGAAACAAGAAAACAAATGTGTGAGAATAATCTTAGAAAAAGGAAAATGTTCAAGTATTATAAGCATGCTGAGCTAAGTGAGTTAAATTGCCGTACTGTCCAGGAAAAGGTATGGTTTAAAATGCTTATGGTGGTTTTTGGAATGAAAAAAAGGCCTAGCACCGATATATTTGCTCAAATATTATGTTACAGATGGTGCATGGCCACAACAAAATGATTTGTTTGTCAATATGATGGTTTCTGTTTTTTACATGTTACCATAAGCGATAAAAAAAAGTTTAAAAAAATTACTGAAACACAGAGATAAGGAGTAAATATAAATTATTGTATAAAGTTAGACTGTCGAACGGTATGTTGAATCGTGCCTATTTTTACTGTTTTAAGTATGTGTAATAGTGTTTACAATTGTTTATTTATCAGTTCTAAGTAACTGACAAAGTAAATACATAAAAATAAAGGAAGAAAAACCTCCCCCCCCCCCCTTCACGGTCACATTTTTCAAGGCTAAATATGGACTTTTGGATCCGCACTGCAATGGAATCGAATTAAAATTTGTTATCCTGTCGTTTGGAATGTTTCCTTTCTCTACGTCATGTTAAGTGAGTGATATTTATGTAACAGAATACTAATGCATTATAAAAAAAGTTAATATTTAATATGTAATTGATTTAATATATGTACACAATTTTTAATTTATTACAAAGAAATGTAAAGTTCTTAATTTATAAGATATTTCATAAAAAAAGAGAAATTANTCTTAATTTATAAGATATTTCATAAAACAAGAGAAATTGAATTGCGTTTTGTGTATGATTAGGTGATTTCATTCTTAAATATAAGTGTTTGATTATTCTGAGTGAATTAGATTTGTGCAGTGCCGTTCGTTGGTTTATTTTTTAAACGCTTGTTACCTACAATAAATATAGGCATATATATTCTTTATTAACTTTGATATATTTGCGTATATTAACTTCATCAGGAAAACTGCGCAAATATTTATATACTCCATCAATTTGGTGATAACCTAAATATTTAAAAACAACAAACTTATTAAGTGATTTTACCATTATCGAAATACATAAGCTCTATCCGCACAGTACTATTTAAAAACAAGAGCAGGTTAAAGAAATTTGCGAGTAGGAATAAAGAGGTGTTAGTTAGCGCGAAAAAAAAATGATAGCGTTACCTAGCGGCGAAATGAGAAATTACTTCTTGAAGAGTAGAAAACGATTCACACTGTGCTGCGCTCTTGCGCTGACAGAGTCAACATCTGAACGCACAGCTACTGTTGCTCCACCAGACAATAATCTTGCATCTGCGAAGAAAGAAAATTAACTAAAATGGTAAAAATAAAAAACAATATCAAGTTAAATTTGAAGGAAACAAATCCAATAATATTAAGTGATTTCATTTTATTGCACTCGAAGACCAGTACAAACCCGTATACTTGAGTAAGAACACCACATACGTACCAGCCCATTACAGTAATAATAGGCCACCAAAATTTTTTTTCGCAATTTTCGTGTATATTTTCTCTTCGCCCTCAACATTTCTTATGCTTCACCCCTCCCCCTCGTATGGCTTAAAAATGATGAAAATATTTTTTTGATGTGCTGGAAATGTCTCGGAAGTTTTTATAAAAAGCTATTATTTTCTACAATTGTCTCCTTTTTTTTAACAGCTGTACTTCGACGGCAAAGAAGAAACTGTTTTCAAGCCCTCAATGTTTAAACGAATTTGATTTAGTAGTTTGAAAAAGAAAGAGCAATTTTTTTTTTATTCTTATTACAAACATTGTTTTTTTCTTGCTTGCTCTTCTCCCAGTATTGAATAGTTTGATATAAGTTGCATCCCGTGGTTTCAGCTAGAGTTCATAAATCCCTATATCTGGGCTTTCCTTATGCCTAATAACACTCAATGAAATAAAAAGTTAAGCGCCCAGCTATGGTTCGCTTCATATAAGCTGGCGAGATTTTGACAGTCAGTGAGTGGCAATTTGACGTATTCGAAACAAACAATGTGCCATTTACAAAACCTGTATCAGCTGATGCATGAACTAACGAAAATTAATATTACGTTGGCTATTCTGAGTGCACTGACGACGCACATCAGACAAGCAGAAAATACGCGGATAAGTAAGAGTTCCTACATTAATTAATTTATTTTATTTTACGTGGTCATAAAACAGCTGTTTTTAGTGTTAGAAACTAAACTTCGTGCTCTAGTCGAAATATATAGGTTTTCAAAATGAAAGGCACATTAAAACGAACCCTATCCAAATGAAACGCAACTTCAAAAACTTGTTTCACGTCTTATTACCCCTCTCCAACCATGCTTTCCATACGTGCTTGATATAAATTCCAAAAGCATGCAGAAATATTGCATAATATTGTTGAATTATTTTTTATAATAATTTGACTAAATATATTTCAAATTTATGTCGTTCCGAGCCAGTAATAGAACAGTCAACTTTAAAAAGTCGCGATCTATTGAGCAAAGCAAGCGGCTCACACCTCGCTCTGACATGCTGTGCGCGCTATCTATCCGGTCTTTTCCGAAGCATTGCCAGCCAGAAAAGAATAGCGCTCGTGTGCAATATATAAAAAATTTACGAACAGATACCAATAGTTATATTTTTCGCGAGCTCTGCATAATTTTTAAAGTAACATATATTTCGTGTACGGTGATTTTGAGTACTCGTAATTTCTATTTGGCAGATAACAGTTTGTTTACGTAAATTATACGGCATATAATTCTCCCGAAAACCCATTTCCTTGTTACCGAAGAAAGTGGGACACGCGTGAATAATTTTTAAGCCATTCTAACGTTATTCCACGTCACATATTTCCAAATAGAATATATTATCTATAACGTCCAAAGTGTGATAATAGCTACAACTACCGCCTCGCAAATTTTAACCCAAATTCACTGTCTCGGACAAATTAAAAAAGAGTTAGCAAATATTAAATTTTTTGCAAGGTTTTATATTATTACTTTTATAATCTACTAATTTTTTTTAGACAGAAGTCAGTCTAAAAAATATTAAAATGTGTTTGGCATTAAAGCTGACAGCGTGTTGATAAAAAAATACAGCCTCCACTTGACGCACCAGCTGATGGCGAAAGGATACATAAACGAAAAGTAAACATCGGCGCTACTTGCGTCGAACTGTCAGAATCTTGCCAACTTACATGAAACCGACCATAGAATGATCCGAACTGGACATATTGCTACACGTGCATGCCATTCATGGGCGTGTAAAACTGGGTTTACAATAAAAAAAAAATTATGCGTTAAGAGGTTTTCACAGTTGAGCGACGCGACGAGCTTCAGCCAATCAGAACTTTGATGCTGGCGACGGACGTCGAGGGCGTTGCACGAGCGACGAACATTGGCTTTGACGCTCGTCGTCGGCGACGGGTAATAAAAATAATAATATTTTTGTATTTCTTAATAAACAAATTGGTGAGAAGCTGAGTTAGAATAAATGAAAATGTACATAACAAACAGTTTGCAGAGATACTAATAGGAGTCCAAATTTATATATATATTTCATACGTTTATGAAAACAAAATGTATAGTTTTCCGACGCTTGAAGATTCGTTCATTCTGGTCAGATGTTATGTAATGTGTTGTCGGAAGTTTTCCAGATGGGAAATAAAAAAAAGTTGACAACTCTATCTGGCACACGTGTTAATTATAACAAAGACTAGGAAAAAAAAGTAATTCACAATATAATAATTTAAATCATAGTTTACAGCAATGAGATGTTCGTATGTGTATGTATTTAGTTACCTCATTATTTTATAACCCGAAGGAGGCTTTTTTTTTTTTTTTTTTTTGTAACTCCGCAACGCACCCCGCTTTCGCGCTAGTCCTCGGGTCGTGTCAACAGAAAGACTTCCAGGATATTCCAAGTAGCCCAGTCATATTAGGTAAAAAAAGGGGTCAACCTCGGAATGAAAGATAATAAGCTGTAAATTGGTATAAGCCTTTGTTTTGTCGTTCTTAATGTTGTCTCAAATGTCGCCAATGTTATCGTGTCCGCGTCTTAAGATATTGAAGGTCAAAGGTCATAAAAATCGGTTTTTCGCGAATATCTCGCTTTTTATTGCTTAAATAAGATTTGCACTTATTATAAAAGTTGTAGAATATAAAATTCTCTACAACTTCTGTTTGAACTTTTTTTTCATACGATCAACCGTTTCTGCGGTAGACCGCAAAGAGTGCGCCGCGCACAGTCATATATGGTCTAATGCAAGGTCAAGCGTGAGTTACGGTTATCAGTACGTTGGATAAAGTTAATTATTTACTAAAAAAGTATAATTATTAAACAATGCCCATTATTTATGTACTAATTATAAATTATTTATATTTAATTAAAATAAGTGACTTAATTATTTATATTTAACTATAATATATTAATAATTCTGGAATGTATATTTTAGTTATATTTTAAGTTAAAACGACATTATATACGTTTTCTTTAAAACGTGTAAATGTTTTAATACTTATATACCTGGAAATACTTGTCCCTACCCTATGACCTTTTCTATTTATAGCCGGGACAGATGTTCTATTGTATTCAAGGCCACGTTCTCTTTGTCAAGATTATTCGTTAGTTTGAAATTGTATCTTCGCAAATCGGTCTAATAAAAAAAATTTATCTACATGCTTGTTGAAAAATTAACAACTGTTAATATCACAACAAAACAAGCCAGAGATGATGCTGATGTTCTCATCATCGAGACAGCTATTGCATTATCNTTAATATCACAACAAAACAAGCCAGAGATGATGCTGATGTTCTCATCATCGAGACAGCTATTGCATTATCAGAACACCAAAAGACTGCCATCATCATAGGAGAAGATATTGATTTGCTTGTTATTTTAATTGGACGTACTCAATCACATCAACAGGATATTTTCTTTAAAAAAGTTGGCAAAGGCAATGTCAAGACACAAATATACTCTTCTAAAAGTTTTGACCAATATCCTCGTACTAAAAAACACATTCTATTTTTACACGCATTTAGTGGCTGTGACACGACTTCTGCGCTATTTAAAAAAGGAAAAAAAACTGTTACTAGAGCATTGGAGAAAATTCCCAATTTGGATAAGTTGGTGGAAGTATTCCAACAAGAAAACTCCCCCGTAGAAACATTATTTGAAAATGGACTGCGTATCTTGTTGGCATTATATAATGCTCCAAAATCTGAGGACAACATTGATCATTTCCGCTACACGCAATTCATCAAATTAACGAAACTAAATAAACCTGTACAATTGTCAACACTTCCACCAACAAGTGTAGCAGCTCATCAACATATAAATCGTGTCTACTACCAGATTCAAACGTGGTTAGGGAAGGACTTAGAACCTCAAGAATGGGGCTGGATGCTTGAAAATGAAATCCTGGAGCCCATAAGAACGTTATTGCCTCCAGCACCAGCCGAAATACTAAATATAATATTTTGCAATTGCAAAAACGGTCGTGGTTCCCGCTGTGGATGCAGAAAATCAGGGCTACTATGTTCTTTAGCTTGTGGCCAATGCAATGGACAAGCTTGCCTCAACGCTTCACTATATCCAAGTAATCCCGATGAAGAAAGCGCATACGATCCTGAAATTCTGGAAGGTTTGGAGATGACTATGACCGATAATGAGGATGATGACAATGAATTAAACATTTTCGAGCGACAACAAGAAGAAGATGACGAAGAAGAAGAAGATAACTAGCTTCCATTTACAATTTTATTATAATTAAAATCAACAAAAATTCTTTTAATATTTGAACTCACATTTCAATAAATGTATAATAAGCTATATTTAATGATAAATAAATATATGTATAAAATATATTCCCTTACTGGCTTTTTAAATTAAAATATAACTAAAATATACATTCCAGAATTATTAATATACTATAGTTAAATATAAATAATTAAGTCACTTATTTTAATTAAATATAAATAATTTATAATTAGTACATAAATAATGGGCATTGTTTAATAATTATACTTTTTTAGTAAATAATTAACTTTATCCAACGTACTGATAACCGTAACTCACGCTTGACCTTGCATTAGACCATATATGACTGTGCGCGGCGCACTCTTTGCGGTCTACCGCAGAAACGGTTGATCGTATGAAAAAAAAGTTCAAACAAAAGTTGTAGAGAATTTTATATTCTACAACTTTTATAATAAGTGCAAATCTTATTTAAGCAATAAAAAGCGAGATATTCGCGAAAAACCGATTTTTATGACCTTTGACCTTCAATATCTTAAGACGCGGACACGATAACATTGGTGACTTTTGAGACAACATTAAGAACGACAAAACAAAGGCTTATACCAATTTACAGCTTATTATCTTTCATTCCGAGGTGAAACCCCTAATATGACTGGGCTAAAGGCAGTTTTGAAGAATTCTACTAAAAAATTTCTGAAAACGTCTTTCTTCTTACCCGTTCCTTTAGCATAACACATTGCGTCTCAATAAAATGTGCTCATTCACTTCACGATAAATAGCCCGACAGAAATTCCTAACACTGACCAAATATTTGTTCACAAGTTTACAAAAGTAATTGTACTACAACGTTGCCTACATTTTTTTTTACAGGGATGAATAAAAAAATAACCCCACTCTGGCTGTTTTTTTTTATCGACATGTAGAAAAGACGAACGCGTAATTTTTCGACATAATCTCCTAGCTCAGGGCTGGCGAACCTTTATACATCTACGTGCCATTTTTTCCAAAGAAATGTTCAATGTGGCCATGACGTGCCAACAAACAATCTTGACTTACCGCCGTACTTAGAGACATTAATAAACACTCAAATCGTTCATTAGTGACGATTTTTCATACAAAAATTTTTAAAAAGGAACGAATGTCACTCCAATGTCTCTGAGTACGGTGGTTAGTGTTTAATGGGGAAAAAAACTGAATACATTCACATTAATACTCTTTATTTAGTCACAAATTCTAGCGAAATCTATCTCTATCTTTCTCTCTCCCGCGCTTTCTGTTGCATTTAAGGCGCCCGTCTACCTGGAACTTTTTCCCACGTTTAGGCTGAGAAGCGCGGGAGCGATAAGGGCGACACTGCCACGCGCATCAAGTACGCCATCGCCGCTAAGCGCAAGGCTCTGAACTGGCGTGCAGTGTTCTCGTCGTGCTGCGTGTACCTATGGGACTTTCAGCGGTGACCATGTTATTTTATTAGTGGGAAGTCTTTAGGAAGGTTCAGTGCAGGCCCCTATAGTAGTTTTGTATGTATCTGGTGCGTGCATTTTGAGCTACAGCGCCTTGGAAAGGCCGTTTTTAGCGGTTTTGGAGTACTCTGAATTGATGTTTCTAACGTACGTGATATTTTGAAAGTACTTAACAGCTCTCGTCTGAAGTGTGTGTTCTTTTCGTAGATCAGCACGTTGGACGCACGCTTAATAGTTTCGTTGAAAAACGTGTATTTCGAACACTCTGCAACGCAGTTCAAGCGCCAGGTAGACGGGCGCCTTAAGCGGCACCGATAGCCCGTTCACGATGTTACTTTGACCTCAAATAAAGACGTAAAAAAAAATTATTTCGATTAGGTACCTAAATTCTTCAATTAACGCCGTGCCCAAGTAATTTTGTCGCGTTCCACCAATTGCACGCGTGCCATTGGTTCGCCAGCTCTGACCAAGCTCAACCCGCCTTGTCCATATATCAACAAGCTCTCGTGTCCCCTGCAAACCGCGAATGCACCTCTGCCTTTGCATTTTGTTATCAGAGGTGAATCTTCGTTTTATTGCTGGGTTTCTTATCGCCGGATACACTTCCGGTGTTCCTGATAGGAACTACTGGTCTCGCAACTACGTTCAAGGTCAAAACCATTTTCTGCACATGTTAAAAGGATCATTGGGGAGATATTAAATAAAATAAAATAAAACGCTTAATAAACATATTTATACACTATACACGAACATGAATATCACCAGTAGTACCAACAAGTTTACGAAATAATCATATTTTATCACCTACTTCTAGTTTTTTTTTTTTTACGTGAATACAAACAGGAGCTTGGGCTATAGACAGGGCCGGATTTACCACTATGCCCCGGCCTAGAAACGCACAATGCCAGGAAGCGCAAGCTAAAACAGTTTTTTGTTTAAATAACAAAGAAAATATTTATGATGAGTTAAGAAAAGTCTTCATTTAATTTTATTTTGAACAGTTTATTGGTGTACGTAATTATTGTTGATTGAAGTTAAGTGATGTTATAATGCGAAAAAATTAAAATTGTTATCATAAAGATTATTTTCTTGAGGAAAATTGCCTGACCAACCCCTCCCCTCCCCTCTCCCTCCAAACGATGGTATGAACAGGGGCGGCAAAAACTCTTGAGCCTAGGAGCGTCCAAACTTTAAAAATCTGGAATCTTTTTTTTAAGAAATGTTATTTTAATAGTGGGCATTCTCGCAGTACAATTTTTTTTTTCAAACGTTGCACGTGACGATTAACGAAACTTGTGTAGGGTCTTCGGTTTAAGCTGTGCTACATATAATTATAATAATAAACGATTTCCGCTCCCACTGAAGCCTAATACTCTAGTTACATGTAGCCAAACGATAAGTTTGCATGCCAATTCAGCACTTAACGCTTAAAGGTGATGGTGGCTCTAGGTACGTGTGACATTGTCGAGAGTGGAATGTAGTGGAGGGATTTGGGCGGCTCTTAGCATTGAAGACTGGCGAGCCAATGGAGGTGAGGAGAGGTGAGTATGGAGCAGCGCCCGAATGCAAGGGCGATGGAAACGGGAAATCCACGAGAAAACCCGCAGAGCAGCAGGATCTTCCGGCACGATTCTCACGTGCGAGAATCCGGGATCCGCCCCGCCGGGAATCGAACCCGGTTCGCCCTAGGTGGGAGGCGAGTAGTCTAACCACTACACCACCACAGACCCTCGAATAGAGAACGTATCTATCACATAGACACCCGGCCAATAGACAGAGGGTACCAGCTTTTGTGCACGTAGAATGTTTATGTCTATCGTGCGCACAAATCTTTTCGCGAAAAAACACGATTGCCGCGAAAGATTGGGCTGCCGCCTGGCAAGTCAGTTACCGGGGGCTAACTGGTGAATTTCAGCGCCGTGTTGCCGTGGCCAGTGACGCCATTTTGTTTGGCGTGTATTTCCCTACAAAAAATTCTCACTACTTTCAAACCAGGCAACAAACAGCCTTAAGGTAGACGGTGGGTGGCTTACAATGGAACACTACACCAGACTGTACAAAATACACAACCCACTAGAAATTTGTATGCAGACTACCAATATTGTAAGCAAAGTACGATTTATGTTGCACTAGCGAACCGGCCCGGCTTCACCCGGGTAGATTGGGAAAAGACAATTAATTTATGTGAAAACAGAATGATAAAATTTTACTATGTTGGCCTAGGTTTATAACTGATTACGGCAACCCAAAGGGAAGTAAATATTTTTTACCTGATTACCAAGAAGTAGGGTAATGTTTTCTGGAGTGTATCTGTGCAACTTTCGCGTAGTTGCCACATTTCCGATTTCCAGCGTCGCTGAATGAAAATCGAAACGTGAGTTTCATCAAGTTGTATCTTTAGGAAAAAGTGTTCCTAGGTACTACTTTTTGCGCTTGTCTGAGGGACCTTAATCGATCACCAAAGTTAAGCAACGTTCCCAGCGGTTCACATTTGGATGGGTGACCGTTTAGAAGCATAACATCTGAGCGCTTCCGGGCTTCGGAGAGCCCGTTAAATATTCGGTCCCAGTTGTTGTTATTTGATAGCAGTCGTTAAGCCATTTCAGAGGTCCTTGGGTGACCTGATAAACTCTGACACCAGAGGAAAAAAATATTTCGGTCACGTTCCCAGCCGTTGCAGAATTCCGTTATGTTGTTATTCCACAGGAACCGTACAATTTTCCGGGATAAAAAGTATCATATGTCCTACTCCAGAACCCAAAGTACCTACATACCAAATTCATCAAAATCCGTTCAGCCGTTATGGAGCTGAGTGGTAACAAACATACACACAGACTTTCGGATTTATAATATTAGTAAGATAAGAAATAAGAATACATATTTTTGTAACGCTTTACAATTCTTAGAATTACTTTATTTGTTAAAAAAAATTTTCATAATCTCTTAATAAGAGTGTATTCTTAATTATAATTTAATAGTGCTTTCATTCTGAATCCTTTGCAGAGCACATCTTACAGAAATCATCAGAGGAGGAGGGAATTATAATAGCAGCTCATGTTGTATGCAATTAAAGAATAGTGTGGGCTGTTCATGGGGAACTGAACACTTTCGAAATTAACCATTGAAAAATATCACTGGATATATTTTAACTGACAAGCTGACTGGCAATCGCCCAGTTATGTTGTTGAGTTGAGAGATTTAGGCAGCTCTTAAAAACGAGGTCTTGAGAGCCCATGAGGGTGGAATGAAGTGAGAATGGAGCAACGCCGGATTGAAAGGGTGGTGGAAACGGGAGATCCCGAGAACACCCGCCGGCCAGCGACATCGTCCGGCACGATTGTCACTTCCGAGAAATACGGAAGTGGCCCGGGCGGGGATTGAACCCTGGCGAACGGTCTAACCGCCCATCTTCCGCGGCTCCTATCACCCGGTTAAGTTCGTAACGATGGAGGTTAAGTAATTCCGTCTCTGAACGTAGAATAAAGGTGTTAAGTAAATACTGGTGAGTACTAAAATGACATATTTTGCTTATTTTTTTTAATGCGCGAAGTGTTAAGAATTAACACATTTCTTAAAATTGTTACTTTTCTAATAATTTTACAGTTTCACCTGACAGACGTATGAATAAAGTCATCAGGTCGATGGTACTTATAATTATACATATGGTGTAAGAATACACAATGAGCATGAAAATACATCGTAAGCAGGGCTTTCAAAAGTGCTTACTTTACCGTGAAGAGCATTTAGTAATTTGTACAAGTATATTTAATAGGTGGTTTTATGCACATCCATTTCAGTCACGATAATTGTCATTTTTTGGAAGTAAAATAAGTATTCATAAAATAAATGGCAAAAAATATTTTTTTTCGTTAAAACCAATATTTATCTGCATAAAACCGTAGTAATTATTATGACTGCCCTACTTGAGGAACGTTTTCTTGTAACATGTGCTTTGTAAAGCATGCAGAATGGAAATACGCTTAAATGTTGATTTCAAAAACTCATAAATTTATTTGATTCAACATGTAAATATGTAAATTATAGAAAAACATTTTACATTATTACAAAACAGATGCATTCTTCTTTCATATACAACTTGTATCGTACTTTTAAGATGATCTTTATAATGTATGTCCTGTATTATAATGAGTTCTGCATGTTGTGCAGTCAGGCGCAGTAATTGATTTGATGCCAGTCTCCTTTTAAATTGATTGTCTTCATTATAGCCGTGTTCCGTTACTTGCATCAAACGCACCGTTACTTGCATCAAACGCAATAAGTTCTAAACCCGTGCAATGCTGCTCCGTTATTCATTTATTCTCACGACTTCAATGGTAAACGGAACAGATGAGTTAAGTTGAGTTTAGCGANAATAAGTTCTAAACCGGCGAAATGCTGCTCCGTTATTCATTTATTCTCACGACTTCAATGGTAAACGGAACAGATGAGTTAAGTTGAGTTTAGCGATTTGGGCGGCTCTTTACAACGAGGTGTTCAGAGCCGATGATGATCAAATGAGGTGAGAATGGAGCCCCGTCCGGAATGCAAGGGTGGGGGAAACGGGAGAACCCCGAGAAAACCCACCGACCAGCGGCATCTGCCGGCGCGGTTACCTCTTCCAAAATCCCGGGAGTGACATATACGTTATCTTAAGATGATGTTTGAGTTTGGTGACATTGGGACCAGCTTGTGAAACATGATATTGTTTGTGGCAGTTGCTATACCGTCGTAGACGGACAAAATAACGCAATGCTGTAGAACTCGCTCGCGGACAGAAATTTATCAGATTACTCGAAACTTACAATGAACTTACGATTTCAACCAGAATATTGAGTATTTCCACAAAACCGAAAAATGAAAATAAAATAACCCTCTTATTTTCTAGATGCCTAAAATCAACGAATATTCTACAGTATCGAATGATACGATTCAAGCATTTCTGTTCGTATTATTTGAATACAATATTTTGCCATTGACACTGGCAGAATTTAGGCCATTATTTTTTAATGAATGTCGGTTCGGCACTCTTAAAAATATTACGTTTATTCCGAAGTACTGATTATGGTATGAATCAGATGAATGGTTCTCGAATTAATGTACATAAAGTGTTTTTTTTTTTTGCGATTACCACGTTTTGAAATTTCATGTTAATATAAGTTGGTTAATTCAAGTTTCTCGAGTTTTGTTTCAACAGGCTGAGTAGTTTTAGAGATAACTATGGTATTTTAAACTATTTTCAGTTCGTTATTAACTCTTCTGCGTATTTAACAAACCGGAACTGAATAAAATACATTAGCTTATATTAATCTTAACGTCATACTTTTAACAAGGGGTAAATAATTGATTTTCCGTTCCTAGTACACGTCACTGCCAGTTTCACTGGGAAAATGCCCATCAGTATATTCTCTAGAAAAAAAGTACATACAGGTATAGGTAGCTATTATTTTCAGAGATTGATTTCAAAAGTCGTCCAATGTAACCGCAAAGATAAAGTACGTGCGTGTCAATTCCGAGTTTTCTTTCTTAATTCATTTCGCATAATACCTCATACAAGTTTATTACCCATTAGCTGTCATTTTATAAATCACTGAAGGTGCGAAGATATGTTACGCCTTTAAGAGACTTTTTGTTTTACAAACTTGCTGAAGCACAAGTTAGCAATTAGCCTAAATCTGAATAATGATTTCTNCTTTAAGAGACTTTTTGTTTTACAAACTTGCTGAAGCACAAGTTAGCAATTAGCCTAAATCTGAATAATGATTTCTACAAACTATTACATATTGCATTTAACAAAACAAAAAGTCACAATGTATATATACACCGAGAACTTTTAAATTAATCTAAGAATTTTCTTTACAATATCATTTGTTAAAAAAGAAAACTTCCTTTTAAAACTGATGCTTTTCAATGTTTTACTGTCATACAATTTCCTATTTACCATTTGTAGCCGCGTAACAGTAGACGCGCTATTAAAGGCGAAGATATTATATAACTTCGCAATGTTATTTAAAATTATTTACACACTTTCAACACAATTACACNGCTATTAAAGGCGAAGATATTATATAACTTCGCAATGTTATTTAAAATTATTTACACACTTTCAACACAATTACACTACCTATTGTTCCCAGTAAAGTAAGTTTCCAGTCTCAATGACATACACAGCCAAGACAAGTTTTTAATTTGCACTAGTATTACAGTTGAACTAATATACCTACTTTCTGCCTGTTTGATATTATATTAACTATAAATAAAACATTTTAATCTACAAATAAAATATAATTAAATGTCAAATTCAACTAGAAATAAAACACTTTAAAGTTGACATAAGTATAAAACAATTGTCACTTGTCATACGTCATGTATTTATGAAACAACCAAACACCTCAAATATAGGATAATTTTCCCAAGGTTTGAGTCGAAAATTGTGAATAAACTGAAAACAAACATTCAATCGGCATCTACGTGTTTTTCTTTTAGTAAGTCTAGAGAGTATATGTATAACCACAGTTTCGTTATTTTTAACTACGGTAAAAATTACAACTAAAAAATATTAAAAATAAATGTTCATCAAAAAATTTGTAAAATTTACATTAATTGGAACGTGACTCGTAAATACACCAATCTTTCTACTTAAGCCTCGAGGTAGGTATATATGTACGGCTTAACGTCTCATCGACAGCGAGGTTATTACAGGCGGAGCAAGTTGCTCAGAGAAGCAGGCATGGGGGAGGGATGGACCATGGCCTGTAGTTGGGAACCCTCTCAGCCTTAACCAGGAGTGTGATATCGAGGAACGTTGGGAAAATCTAAATCGGAATGGCCGGACCAGGGGATCGAATCGGGGACCTCCCGAACGCGTATCCAACGGTTTACCACCACGTCGCCTCGCTTTGTGTTCAAGCTCAACGCAACGTTCAAGGCGCAGTGGGGGAAATTCCGCGTTATCGCAATAGTGCACGGCTTGCAGGCCTCGTTGTAAACAGAAGCAAGTCTCCTCCAAGAACCGCCTTCCTGTGCAGTACTTGCGGTTATTCCCCCCTCGTGCCGTACAAGGAGCGTCTCCAAGGCCACAAGGCCTATATAAACAACAACTCTTACCAGTTTCGTCAGTTCTTCCTGTTGCAGTCGCTGCTCTAACAGTTCAAGGTAAGTCGCGCGTCTGTATTGTTTTCCTATTGCGTACATTTTGCACTCTGAATGCAAGGAAATCGTAATTTATATATCTATAATTTGGCAAATATTTTGAATAAGAAGGAGAATTATTTATATTTCTTGACAGTGGAACACTGTCGCGACTGTATATTAATTTTTACTTGACGTGTGGAAGATAAATGACTGTTAAACTCCGGAAAACTAATTTTCTAAGCAAATGTTAAAATTTCATATTTACACTTATAAGTGTCTCAAAAGGATCGATTGGTTCAATTTTACGTAATGTCATAATTTTAATACTTTAAATTCCCTTCCTGTCATTGCACTTCAAAATCTTTTTAAAAAAGAGCGCAATTCTTTTACTCCCATTTACACTATTCCTAAAGTTGAGAGATGTGGGCAGCCCTTAACAACGACGTCTTGAGAGCCGATTGTNGGCAGCCCTTAACAACGACGTCTTGAGAGCCGATTGTATCCCTACATAAGACATTTTAAGTTACGATAATCTTTCGTTCAAAAATATATTTATTTCTACACATTTTTCTTATCATTTATGTTAACACTTCTAATTATTTCTTATTACTTAGCGACATCCAACCTAGTTTTCATCAGTGAAGGTCTATCAGTTTACTGCCGTGTGTGGTGGAGTAAGCAATGCGACTGTCTTCATTTATAGAAATTCTGTTTTTTTCTTGTAATCCTGTGTCAAATCCCTTTTTTTTTTGGTGGCATATTACAGTCATATAAAATAGCGTGGGTGCATAATTTAATTTTTATTTATGTACTAACTCGTTTGCAAACAAAAATTGGGGCTGGCTTGGTGTTGTGTACTGTAGGTTACAAAAATATTCGTTCGTAACGCAAGCATTTTGCATTTACACATGAAACATTCTACGTTGTATATTCCATAAATTAAAATTTACCACGACACGTCATTGTTGTAATATCCGCATACTGTTTTCTTTTCAGTTTGTTACGACGTGTATGGAATATGATGAGGCTTGCGCCAAGTGAATAAAGCTCGCAACCTGCATCACAAAGAGTTGATCAATACATCGTATAAAAGAAAGTCCCTGGCGCGTGTCTGTCTGTCTGTATGACTACGCTAACCTCGAGAACCACTGAACAGATTGAATTAATTTATTTATGGTTAGAAAAGACAGTGAATTTTACGTTTGTTTTTACTGCGTAATTTAAATTGTAAAAACGTTTATTATTACTTATCTGCTAAAGATAGATATATGCTACCGCTGATATTTTTTGTAGACCATTTAATTTTACACAATTCTTTCGTGTATGATATTGTTATATCTCAAAAGGATTAGGCAGGGTATTCCATGAAAGTGCGCTGGCGACTTGATTCATTAGTATCGTTAATGTTCAGCTCCTACAAGTGCTAGGGCAATTTTTATAACACACAAACATTCCCCGACAAATGCAGGTCATAACAGTAAAACCCGCATCCATATCCGATATGTGGTTCTTGAAATNCACACAAACATTCCCCGACAAATGCAGGTCATAACAGTAAAACCCGCATCCATATCCGATATGTGGTTCTTGAAATAAGCGTATATATTTATATATATCTATATATATATTTATTTATATATATAGACACACACACATATTATAAAACTCAACGTCTCTCTGTCTGTCTGTTAGAGCGCTTATCAATTTTGTTACGTAAAGTAACATAAGGAATACTCAGTGACAAAAAAAGTGAATCAAGTAGGATAAAAGTTAGCCGCCAGCGCGCTCTCTTGCAATACGCTGTACTAAACCGTTAAAGAAGGAACAATATCATGGAGTAAAGAACTGTGTAGAATAAAAAAATACCAAAAAAACTCTGTGGCAGGAGATATATATCTATAAGTAAACAATAAATCTGTAGTCCAAGCGAGCGGAGCCGCGGGCACAGCTAGTGTGTGTATAAGAACGAGTGTCCTCGAAGATACACGTGGTTCGCATGTATGGCCGACATCAACAGCTAGACGCTCGTTAGTAATCGCGATGTGTCCGAGGGACACATTGTGCGAGAGAGAGAGAGAGAGAGAGAGACAGCGGTTATCTTTCAAGCACAGAGAGATGGCTATTCCGAGTACAGAGCTGCGTTCACATCGCTCCGTG
>NQII01007952.1:70498-81228 GCA_002778355.1 Clitarchus hookeri | reverse complement strand
GTTTTTGTTTGTTTTATTCCACAAAAATGTTGAATTATTGGAATGCGTTTTCTTTTAAGAAACATCATTTATCATGCACTGCACGCGCATGTACAAAATAATTTTAGAAAAACTTAAAATAACTGATTTTGAGGAAGAGTTCTTATACCTATTTTGACAGTATAATAAATAATCCATAAGTTATGTCTATTTTGATTTTATGTGACATATTTCCTCAAAGCATTCTTTGTAAAGGAGACCGTTAGCACGATTCAGTAATAATAGCATAAACATATCATTACTGCAGCGTCTAACTTTAAAAAACTGTTCAGACTGGTAACACATCATGTATGTCAAATTCCTATTCAACTAAGTACAACTTGAAAAATTAATTACCTGTGCACTGAGATAAATTATTTTTAACAAGCGTCAGTACAAAAATACTTGGTAGCTCACAATATCTTTTCACATAAATGTAGTAAATTTATGGATTCGAGGAGTTATTTTGGTTACTAAAGTTGTACGTGAATGAGTTTCCCGTACATGCATTACATTAACTTCAATTCCACACAAATTCCACTTTTATGTGCGAATACAACTGATTAAAACTTTGCCACGTTAATGTCTTCCTTAATAAAACTTAAAACTACTTAAGACTCCTCATCCTTTCTTTGAACAAATATTCCAACCACAAAGCATTTCTTCGGAAAAAAAATATATATTTCTTATCTTCGAAAGAAGAGGATATTGTTTGAAAACTTCCTTGTTTTTCGGTTTTTTGGGTTAGCTTCGTCGATAACATCAAGCTTATATTTGTGACAAAGTACGCATTATAAAAGGTGCGGGTAAGATATTTTCTGAGATAAACTAGAACATTACTCAGATAGAAACTTGTAGTTTTGATAACGTCTCTGCAGGTAATAAGTGATCGTTTAAGCCGCATACCTGCATTATTACGCATAACTGAAGATATGTAGCTGATTAACCATCTTTTGACAGATAAATTAATAGTTCAAGAAGACTTATAGTATATTTTCAACTGTCGCAAACCCATATCGCATATGTCGCAAACCCATGTCGAACCAGCAGTCTTCGCTTTTTAAACACGCCATATCTCGCTTTCTCACACGCACACACACACACACACATACACGCGCACACGCACACGCACACGCGCGCACGCACACGCACACGTACACGTACACGCATACGCACACACCATTGGTGAAGGTGAGTTGAGAGGCAGGCAACAATAAAATTTACGAGACAAATGAAGGTTCCTGAATTCCCGTTTGAACTGAATATGCCTTTCGTTGTTTTAAGATTTTACACCTGTCGCGCTGAATCATAATTCCGTGATACTCATATTTGTTGCCATTTTTTTTTCATACTGTATCGTAGTATATGTTTAGTTTGTATTCGTATTGTTACGCGCTCGCGGCTTTGTCCCGCGCGAGCGAGTGGATTAAGGATAGAGTAGTTGGATGATTTATTGACGCGCGCGCTATAAGTTGCAACCGGAGACGCGGCGGCTTTTTCATAAATGAATGTTTACAAGGCGTGCCTGTTATACCTGGCAGGGCGCACGCCACTCCCGACCTTTGGTATCGAGTGTCTTTGAGACATCTGAAGCATGCTCTGGATTACTGACATCGTTTCTCTCAGCTAGACTCGGCGTGCGGCGAACCTTCCAGGTCAAGGCCAGCGGCTATAAAAGGCGCGTCGGGCCTCCCAGCTGGCAGTTGTTGAATGGATGAGTTTGAGAGATAGACGACTGGCGAGAAGAGAAGCGCGCGGCGAGAGAAGTAACCAGCGGGAGGAAAATCTACGATTGCAAACATCAGAGCAGTGAAGAGTACGACTGCAAGCTGGACTATTGGACTGGATGCATGAGTGAAAGACATTATAATTGATGGCAACGGACTGAACGTATGTAATAAAAGTAGTAATAGTGGAGACAGATAATTTAATGCTGTAAATAATAGCCGTGTCAATAAATTAAAACTCAAATTTGGTTCTTTTATTTTTATTAATACCTCCATCCCTCACGAACTCAGATACGCCCCCCAGGCGTCCACGTAACAGTATTATTTTTCCGCGCAACTGATTTTTTTTTCGGTGCCGAACGCCAGGTTAGGTGAAATTAGTTTCTGTGTTGTTAAGTATGATGCCATCATGTATTTTTGTTTCAATTTATATTACTATACAGAATTCGGCTGATTTTCGACGACTGGCTACTTAATACATACGACGTCTCTTGCGTATTATTTGACAGTCATAAATCGGAGAATCCGTTATATCAATTTGTTGTTCAGTTTGCTTGGTTACACTGATTTTAAGTACATTCCCAATTTTTCGTGTGATCTCCTGCTCTTATTCTCGAAGTATAGACCCAGGATAACGTAGAATTCGACTATGAATATAATATACTGTTCAGTTTATTTTAAAATTCTGTCCAAGGGGTAACAGAGCCATTTAGGATATCTTCGCTCACTCGAACTTCAAAAGGAAAAGCTAACAACTGTACGCATAAAATGACGAAAGAGATTTTAAGACCACACTTTAGTAAAGATCACAGTTACTAAATGAGAGTAACACGTCATAACTCATTATGTAATTTTACTCTACAGCTGCTTTGTTCTGAAAAATAGGCATAGTTCATCAATGCGTTGCCTTTTACATTCATTCAAACATTTAGGAGTATAACGTAACTGCATTTCTTTTGCAATAGCAAAGCAACTAGAAGTCCTAATTTACAACCGTCTATGAGGAATGCATGGTGTTATTTGTGGGGAATAAATTTACTCACTGAAAAGGGATCACGAACTTCTTAATTATCGCTGAATAATAAAATTCAATATAAACTAGGAAGCAGAAATTATTTCATTATAATGCATTTTGTTTTGAAATCGAATTCTGCACTCTCTTTAATGTATGGTCTAATAAAATTGAATATTTGTGCTTTATTTACCGAGAGTACATAAAGTCCAGAGTTAAATTTGAAACTGTCTATTGTCTACAGTGACAAAAAGCTAGACCCAAGCGCAGAGAAAACGCACGAAATAGGTTGAAAACATCACCAATCAATTTGCTCATGTAAAACCAAACACAAACAGAACTGAAAAAATTATTACTTAAAATCAAATATTATAGAAGAAAATCTGGTTATTAGAAACGCTCTTGTCGAAAATCAGCCAAACGAACACCAATATAGTCAGAATTAGGCTTTCTGTTATATAAGTTTTCTTGCTAGTAGTTCATTTTCCTTTGTTTTGTGTTTTTTATTTCGATTTCTGATACATGGTTTGGCTGATTTCCTATAGTGGCGTACAGTTCATGGGGGTTAACACGTAAGGTATGGGAAGACTGTGTAGCCTGCTATAAGTAACCATATATACATTACCGGCTGTTATACAACATGTACAAGTTAACTCAGAGCTAAAAATTTGGTACCCTACATTAGTACGTTCATGCGATAAAATTAAATAAATTAATGACACTGTGCTTGGCTGCAGAAATGTGTGTAAAAATTGGTTTTTAAATATATGTTATATGATTTTAACGAACCAATGTTTTATACAATTTACAGGCAAATATTTTTTCTACGATATTTCGACTTTTTTTTTTTTTGTTACAGAAAGCGAATTTTGTCACTGAAAGAAGTTTAATGTGGATTCTTGAATAAGGGTTTCTAATATTGATATAACTGAACTTGCGACTCAGCGAAAGAGGGGAAGAGAGAAGCAACAACATTTTGGCATTTTGTTAACTTTATATTACTGCATTGTTTTCTAGATGTAGACTTTTTTGTCACTTTTTACATTTATTGGTAATATGAACATAATTCACTAGCAAACAAGGAACGATACAAATTAAAATATTTTGATATGTTGCGATAACAACGTAGTTCTAGTCAAGGGTATGTACAGACCTTGTGATATAATGGAGCCTAGATTTATCACGAAGGCACAGTTGAATAACTCCAGCAGAATGCGTAGTCATTTACCTGAAACAAAAGAAGAACGAATCTGTTTAATATGAGTGGCTTGTTATTAGTATGCAACAATATAAAATAAAAATGTGTAAAAAAATTACAAAAATTTAGTGAGCTGTAACAAGCTAGATACAACCAATTGATAAATTCGATAGGCTGTATTATTCTGTGTTGATGAAGTTGGCGAAATCACTTCTCCTTGAGGGCATACAGAAANTGATAAATTCGATAGGCTGTATTATTCTGTGTTGATGAAGTTGGCGAAATCACTTCTCCTTGAGGGCATACAGAAATGCATTTTATTGCACTTTACAAGGATTGCACAGTCCCTTCCGGACATAATTCTCAGTGGTTCTGCACGCCATTTCACTTTAGCCAGATACGCAGAGGAGCAGACGTGTGCGATACCCTTACGTCAGTGTGAATATAAATAAAAATTACAAATAATCTATTTTTATATAGTTTATGGTAAAAGCGAGCTTCCTGTTACAAGCATCTCCCATTCCCTTGGGGCTGAAGTGGTGTAGTACTTCGGCCACTCGCAGAGTGGGTTTGAATCCTGGCTGGGTTAAACCAGGATTTTCATNGGGCTGAAGTGGTGTAGTACTTCGGCCACTCGCAGAGTGGGTTTGAATCCTGGCTGGGTTAAACCAGGATTTTCATGTGTGGGAAACGTGGCGGACGTTTCCTTCGCGTGGAGGGTTTCCTCGGGGAACTCCCGTTTTCCCCAACCACCGCTGTTCAATCTTCGCCTCACTTCCGTCCCACTGAAACTATAAGACCTGGCTGTTAGGCGCTGTCTAATCTCTCATTCACTCGCTACTAATTACATGATAAACTAACACAAATACATATACGTAAAAACCGCACCGCACCCACGCGTAAGANGTTAGGCGCTGTCTAATCTCTCATTCACTCGCTACTAATTACATGATAAACTAACACAAATACATATACGTAAAAACCGCACCGCACCCACGCGTAAGGCAAAGCTGGGGTTCCAACCCACATCTCGTACTACGGAGTTTAGCCTCTGCAGTGCACGATCTCGCGCATCAGTTTGCTCACTTGCCGTGAGAACAGCGTCACTTTGAAAACCTTCAGCCGCTTACTTAATGTTATATTATAATTAGTTTAACTCATGTGTAATATATAAGAGGAACTTAATAAATTTTATACTGCATTAAATTTAAAAAATTGCCAAACATTAAATTAATGTTTTGCGAAAACAAGTCTAAAATATTATTATCCTGAATTATTTTTACCCAGACGCCGACAATATTGTAGACATTCCTATATAAAATGTCTAAATGAAAGGGGTAAAATGATTTGTTTGTATTTAAATAATGTTCAGTTTTTGAGTACCTATAATGGCAACTGCGTATTGGATTTCAGCCATCACCCCCACCCCCTTTTTTTTCCAAATTCTTTAGGACAATAAGAGTAATTATTTATATTATTGTCGATTCACCGCAGAAAAAACCCGATTCGATTCCCGGTGGGGTCAAATTCAGATTTTCTCATAGCGTGGAGGGACAACATTTATGCTATCTTTTTTTTTCTCCTTCTTTGTCAGAATAGGTCATTATAATTTTTCTATCCTTTTAAATATCTATTTATTTATATTTACTGCAGTGTGTGATTAGCTTGTGGTTTTGCTGTTTTCGTATTGTCATAGTTGTGCTGTTCTCGTTGTTTCTATGTCATTCGTTTAACTGATTCGTTGTCTGTTGTTCCATATATGTGCTTATTTATATCATCACATTTTCATTGCATTTGTGTTTCTCATCAGTATATTGTGTTCTTCGTTTTTTGGTTACTTTTTTTCGTAGTCAATGTAGGCAATGGAGATCCAATAAAAATTCGAATTCAGTTTCACCACTTCTTTGCCATTACTGTATAGATCAAACAAAAATGATGTTTGTGGGAAGGCTTCTTTGCCGTGGTTCATATTTAAATTAATTTATCTTTGTGGCAACAAATTATGTGGTCTGTACTGTAATATGGTTTGTACTGCACACTGCAAAGCTCAATGACCAATGATATTACCTGTGGCTAAATGATTCGCAAACCGTATTAATGGTCTCACGTGATAATTGTTTTATATTACTATAGCTAAACACGAAGCCTACAGCTCATTAGATGTAACAACGAAACAAGTGTTGTGTCGACTCAGGTACAGTACGCATCATAAAATTCTTTGTTTGCAGCACCTGAAACCGTCAGTTAAAGTGGGTCTGAGACGGTTAGGTGTTCCGCGTGAATTCAGGTGAACAACCGCTTGCGAAAGTTAACCCGGGTAAGAGGCCACCGCACTGCGTCGGTTTCAAATCTTTCTCCGCCTCTTCCCATCAACCGACCTCTCCACAAATCTTCAGTGTAGAAGGCGGGTCTGTCCGTCCGCGCCATCCATCGCGTGTTTCCCAAAGTCGTAATCATTTCCCTTCGCCATCGCTACCACTTTTGTTTTTGTCTGCTTTCTTTTCCCATCTTTGTCGTAACGCGGGATTCTCGATTTTCGCATGTGACTTGGAGTGCGCAGTCTTCCGCCGCTGTTTTCGTTCTCTCTTTTCCTGTCCGTCTCCATCTCCCCTCTTCTTAATACCGTTGGCCACGTAAAAATTTGTTATTTCATATTTGTGCCACATACTGTTCAACTTAAATGCATTATCTCCAACTACAATTTTTTCAGATAAAATTTTTTTACATTACATAATTTTTGCGAAACGACATGCCAAAGTCAAAATTTTACTGTTTTTGTGATGAACGAAATAAACGAAACTATTTGCAGGAAACATAATAAAAACAACCTTAAGATCTTGTCTTAAATCATTTTAAGGTGCATACGTTTACCAAAAGTTATATAATGAAGATTCATGGACAGCCAAAAATAAAAAATTATGCAACAATTTACTTATTTTCAGCAATTTTTTTTTAAATAGTAAAACATTCCCTTTTACAATTAGATGTACCGCAGTAGTCCTTGGCTTATGTAAATCATCTCATTTCTGTACCTAAGTTAGTTTTCATTAATTTCACAACCCTAAAACAGCACACTTGTGATTTTGACATGTATTTATGCGAAAACTATGCGCTAAATGTTTTTGCGAGGAAAAGGTAATCACAGATAATGCCTCAAAGTTGAACTGTACATGATGTAAATACATATAAAATAACAAATCTTTTCGTGGCCATTCTTGCCGTTCCAGAGTTACAGGCNGAACTGTACATGATGTAAATACATATAAAATAACAAATCTTTTCGTGGCCATTCTTGCCGTTCCAGAGTTACAGGCAGTTCGCGGTAAACGTACTTTTAAAAGCCCTGCTTAACATCTGCTTGTATGCACACTGTGTATTCTTACGCCATACNAGTTCGCGGTAAACGTACTTTTAAAAGCCCTGCTTAACATCTGCTTGTATGCACACTGTGTATTCTTACGCCATACGTAAAATTAAGATTGCCGTGGGCCTGATCACTTTATTTATGCGCCTGTCAGGTGAAACTGCGAAATTATAAGAAAAGAAAATATTTCGTTTATTTATTTATTCTTACACTAATATGAGTTGCTGCACTGTCTTCCGAAACGCCGGGAAGCAAAACTACAGCGACGCGGCTACTACCCAGAAGTCAAGATTTTGAATTAAAAGATTGATTTCAAAAGAGCTTAATTAACTGNCTACAGCGACGCGGCTACTACCCAGAAGTCAAGATTTTGAATTAAAAGATTGATTTCAAAAGAGCTTAATTAACTGTGAACAGCCTATACCGTAAAACGTGTGGATAAAATTTGGCGGCTACGTCTGAAAGCATTTGTGTAATGTAAATGTGTTGNGCAGCCTATACCGTAAAACGTGTGGATAAAATTTGGCGGCTACGTCTGAAAGCATTTGTGTAATGTAAATGTGTTGCAATAAGCAAAAATAAGTTACTTCAGTCAAAAGAAAAATGGATAATTCAAGATGGCGGGTAAGTTCGGGCCGAGAAGCGAGGGAGCAATAATAAGGGTCATACTGTCACGCGCATCAAGTGCGCCATCGCCGTTAAGCGCAAGTCTCTGAACTGGCGTGCAGTGTTCTCGTTGAGTAGAGAGATTTGGGCGGCTCTTAACGAGGTCTTGAGACCCGATGAGGGTGAAATGAGATGAGAATGGAACAGAACCGAAGTGGAAGGGCGGGAGAAACGGGAGATCTCCGGCACGATTCCCACTTTTCAAAATCCGGGAGTGACCCGGCCGGGGATTGAACCCGTTTCGTCTTGGTGGGAGGTGAGCAGTCTAACCGCTCAGCCACTGCGACTCCTGAAGTGTTCTCGTCGTACTGCGCGTACCTATGGGACTTCGAGCGGTGCCCCTAACATTTTATTGGTGGACAGTGTGTGGTGAAGTTTTATCGTAGTTTCGCTCGTGTCCGGGCAGCGCGTTTTAATATACAGCAGTCTGAAAAAACTGTTTTTAACGCTGTTGGAGGACTAAAAAAAAAAAACATATATATATCATGCGTGTATATTAAGTATCATTCAGTCCTCTTCTGGTGTGTTTTCTCTTTGTAGGATTTCTCGGATTTTCGCAAGTGCCGGACGATGCCGCTGGTCGTTGGGTTTTCTCGGGATCTCCCGTTTCTCTACCCTTTCATCCTGGCGCTGCTCCATACTCACCTCAATCACCATCATCGGCTCTCAAGACCTCACTGTTATAAACAACAAAAAGTAATAAATAATTTAATTAGCACTATAAACCCGTAGACGTCAATTTTGGCAAATAATATTGGCTTATGGATATTGATTGATGTTCACAATTATTTCTCTGTTTTAACTATGGTCAATACTTCCGAGGACACAATAAAACATGTTTTATTAACGTCGTCAAAGGAATAGTAGAAGATTTAAAAATTCTTTTTCTCACTATAAAAACAATGCCATGACGTTTCAAACGTTCACATTTAAAAAGGGTTACAGCTCAAAGAATCGCCCGTTAAATAAAGGCGCACTTTTAGAACATACTGTGTTTTTTTCTCCTTGATACAGAACACAACGTGCCTTAAACAATCGTTAAATGACCTAAGAATTATGTTTAACAACATTTACAAGTAGAATTATATTGCATAAATACTTCACAAATCAATATTTTAATACAAGACATCGCACGAACAAATAGCGGGCGTTGCTATTACATTACGAGTACCGATCCTAACGAAAACAACTTTCATGAAACTCAATGGCTGAACAGAACTGATACAAATATTTACAGCATACTTCCACAGTAATATTTGTCACTCGATGTAAGTTTCCTGAAAATTTGTTCAGCCACGCAGTTTTTAAAGCACATAGCACTAACGTTTGCTAAGACTTACAGCTTATAAAATTTAAATGCGTACACAGATATGAATGTATCTTCTCCATAATATTGAAAACAACAATACCTAGCCGATGACAATACATTTCATGAAATAACATCTACGCATTTAATGCAGAATCTAATTTTCCCCCAAATTACTTGCCATTAAGTTAGTCGTGGAAATTAGTACTTACTGCTTGATATATCGGTTCATGCAAATTAAACTGTTCGTATAAGCGCTATAATATTGTTCTAACGTATTCATAACACTCAAGGAATGTTTAACGTTTTGATACCTGCCAAATGCTGAAGTTTGGAAGTAGGTATTGATTCTGCTCTGCGGCGTGAGGCGCCAGCACTTGATGCTAGCCCTCAGTGACAGGGCGTAGGAATACGTCGACACTGTTGTCTCTAGGTCCAATTTACTAATAAATTACACTTTATTTGTGAGTTCACATAATCGAGTTTTATTGTTGCTTGAACAGGTTAACTGGTACATGAACTCACGAGACAAACTCCCCTCCCCTTTTTCTATGTAGGCTACGTATGGTTTGACGCCGCGACTGGCGTCGGGGGGGGGGGGGGAAGATTCTTCACACTTGGTGTAGAACTACTTATCTGACACTGCTGCGCTGTCTTCCCTCGGCTGGCGGCTTGGTGGGGCGTCCCGACGCCTGGCCTCGAAGTTCCTCATTATCGGGTCCACGCAGAACTCTGCGTTTGACGACGTCGGACTGGCTTTTCTCGGATGCTTCCCGCCGCACGTCCCGCTTGACGGCCTCCGACTGAGGTCCACGTCTTGATGCACGGGAGTAAAGTAGTTCCACGTTTTAACGTTGAATTAAATGTGGTAGATAAACATTTGTGAATACCGAAATCATTTATTTCGCTTTCTATTTTATTTAATGCATATAAGTGTAAGAATTAGCAATTTTGATAAATATTTATTTATCTAATAATTTAACAGTTTCACTTGACCCACGCATGACTAAAGTGATAAGTCCCGTGACAATGTCAATGTTACACATGGCGGAATAATGCACAGTGTGCATACAAGAAGATCGTAAGCAGGGCGTCCGGAAGTGCTCAGTTTACCGTGAACAGCATTTAGAATGAGAGAGAGAGAGAGAATGAGAGGAGCGAATAAAGGGCGGGAAAGAGGGACGCTACTGCTAGCGGTGGGAGACGCGAGTGGACGCTGTAGATTTATAGGATCGGTTGGCGGCGTGCGTGCGGGCGCCGTGTTTAGAAGCCGTCACGCCCCCGCCACCCACGGCTCCCGCGGCGGGAGAACACGAGAGAAAAAAGGTATAATCTGGCCCCCGTAGCGCAGGGGGAGGGGAAACAATCCTAACCTTGGCCGCCGCCGAGCCGCCTGCCCTATATTTCGGAGCCGCAGTGAAAAATGCGTTGGGCAGGGC
>NQII01007952.1:33744-70309 GCA_002778355.1 Clitarchus hookeri | reverse complement strand
GGGGGACGTAAAAAATTCGGAGTGGGGAGGGGGTTCTCCTCTGAGCAGTTAACACTATTTTAATTGTTCTCTTAGAGGAGAGGGTTAGTTCAAAAGAGATAACGAAGAGCTCACAAGTAATCCTAGTGTAAATTGCAAAGAAAAATTACACTTTAACCAAGTGTGCACTCATGAAATAAGAAGAGGGAACTTGCGCCGCAAGTTATAATATAACTACAATTTCAGATAAATATAAAGATCGTTTTTTTTTACCTACATAAAATATACAATCAACAGTGTACTTGATTTCAAAAGATAAGTGTATATAAAGAGTAAAACAACTTGAAACTACGAGTATTTCATATTTACCCAAACAAATTTTGCTGGAGGTAGGTCACATAACCGTCTCGCACATTATTGTACACATATACCATAACATAAGTTAGGATTGAAACCTTCATGAAAAGAGTTACTTAAATCTATTTATACTGCAACGAGGAGGTTGAGTATTACGAAATCGAAAGTAATGTAGATTCTTGGTGTGTTTTAAGGTAAGTACGGGAATTTAGCTCAACGTCTCCACTGCCAAAATGTATATGTCATAATTTTGATTATTCCATACGATTAGAAAAAATGGCTACAAAGATATAGTCTAAGACTCTTCAATAGCGTGGAGAACGAAAGATTTGAGTGTCTCTTAATATCGAGGTCTTGAGAGCCGATAAGGGTGAAGCGAGGTGAGTATGAAGCAGTGGCGGAATGAAAACTCACCGAACAGTTGCATCGTGGCATGATTCCCACGTGCGAAAATCCGGGGAGCGACCCCGCCGAGAATCGAACCGATTCGCCTACGTGGCAGGCAAGTAGTCTGACCACTACACGATCGCAGTCCCTCTTCAACAGCTCAGTAAGCTGATAACATATCGTTATGTTCTTTGTTTTAAAAGGTTGGCTATATAAACACCTAAAAATTGATTTGAGGATTTTTACGAATTCAAATTTTTAAGAAGATGAAAAAGGTTTGAATGTGTTTTTGATTAAATGCTACCTAAATTACATCGGTTTCTCACCTGTAACCATCAAACCAACATGTTTTGTAACAACTTGACAAACGAAAAAATTATGAAGATAAATGTAACCTGTCTCTTACATAATAAAATATTTTATTTCTCTTGGTTGCAGAAAACATTTGCCAGAAATAAGCAGGATCAGTAATTAAATAGTCAGTGAAACACATCGCGCTATATTCTTTGCCTTATGAGTTTCTATATACGTGTTTGGACCACATTTTATACAGCGGTTCATAATTTCATACGTCATTTTCGATTAAGAGTGAATTGGCATATAGTACCCATTCCAACTGCACAGTAGCCATATTTGTGCAGCAACATTTAATTAGTTTCTTGCAAACAACTGTCAGAACTATAAAATGGCGAGTCACGTAGAGAACCGTAAAAATAATACGTTATAACAACGGCGAAGTCTTGGTTATATTTAGTTTTCCAACAAACCTCAGTTTTTATACAGTACAATAATATTTAAACTAAATATATTGTATCCCAGTGCATTACAACTAGAAATTCTCAGAAGACAAAAATGAGGCTATACAATAGTTCTTCAAATGGTCAATCTAAATAGCTTATTCCAGACATATGATTGAAAACAAGCGTCTTATTGCCTCGATATAAGACTACTTACACACAGTATTCTGTAGTTTGAAAGTATATGAACAAATTGTTAAAAATTTACATAGAAAAATATGTTACGAGGACTCAACAAGTTAACAATAAAACAATATTAAAAATAATTATCATAGTTGGTTCGTTGTTCAAGGGGATAGAAATGTAGTCCAAATCTGTGGACACAGTCGTAAAAATGGGTGATGCAGTCCATTACCCTAAAGAGTCCATCAACAGCATCTACCCTCCTAGCCTATAACCACAAAAGTTTCTCCTCAAGTTTGGGGCTCCATTAATGTTACCGCCAGAAAGTCGCATTAGCACCAGGCTCCAAGTGAAAACTTGGCAAAAAGATGTATCAAGGCTGCAATCTTCACTGGATGTACACGGGGGGAATGAAGCTTCTTAACGTCCATACCTCTTATTATACCCGAGTGCCCTTTAGAAGTTAAGAGATTACAACTCCCCGTCAAGGTCTGTTTAGCTATGCTTATAAGTGAGGTCTAGGGACAGTCACTAAAGGTGGCAGGTAGAGATTTGTGGGAGGACTGCTTCTCATATAGGCAGCTCTACGTGACCTGCTACAGAATTATCTCACCTAGCAATTGGTAATCCTAGCACATAAGGGCAGAACCGCTAGTGTGGTGTGCGAAGAGTTCCTTCGTTGAAGGGAATTAGTAGCTCCTTTGTGTAGTACACGCGAGTGAAGACGCGGACAGAAAACTAGCGTTCTTATAAACTATGCAGTTTTGCCTGAATAAACTGTTAATATCTATTGATTCTGTAGTCAGTTTTTAGGATTATCTTTCTTATTGCCTGTGTTAAGTTTCTGTTAATTTTGACGTCTTCTTATACGTGCGGCAATTTTTATGGCTGTAAGTGTACAGTAAATTACAAAATCCAATTCAAAGTTTCCCTTTCAGTAAAATTGAATTAATTTTACTAAAAACAAAACAAAACCATCCCAAAGCATAAATAATGGAAGAAGCTTTTTAATTTGTTAACTAGGTGAACTGTACAACAATCTGATACACATTCAGGTTCTGGTAGGGAGGCTAGAGAACGTGCACTTAGAATTGCCACTCGACAAATTATTTATGACGAAGGCGTAGCTATGTGTTATAGTCTAGCCTACCCTTTTGACACCTGCAATTATTTGATCATATCGTACTTTACTTTATTCAATGCCCGCAGTTAGTCGGGAGCGCGAAGGCTTGTGTTCTCTTTCAATGAACTCCAATCATGCTATCAGCACAGAGAGACTGGAGCAAAAACCCACCAAGGTGTTAAACTGCGCCTTAAAAAATGCTAGTTAGTAATTAATTCAACCAAAATCTCATTTAATCACCAGTGTCAAACATATTTCAATGATTATAAAACACTAGAGAGAAAAAAGCTACTTCATAAGTTCAATCGTGGTCTGTGTTTGCGGTAACATATGTTAACATACTAAGTGCAGAAAAAGTATGCATTGAATTATTTTATATTGTAGGCAAGAGGTCATGGGAAAATAATTATCACCATGATTTATAAGCACAAGTACATAGCCTAGCGAGAGAATGAGAACGGGAAATATAGCAGAATTAGCAGAGAAAAAACATAGTTCAGGTGGCAGAATAATACACAGTAAATTATTAATAAATGAAAACAAATAAAATGTACCAAAAAAACTTGAGTTACACTGTCGCGTGTCACTTCGGTCAACGAAACGAAATATCTCGAGCTGAGTTGTGAGCTCGGGGATGAAAGTGAACAGTCTGAAAACGAAAACTGTCAAGTTGTTCCCTTGGATATATCATAGGGATGAGGCGACGTACGTAAAAAACTGACCAACAAAAGTAGCCCGCGCGATCCAAGTCACATCCGCAGTCTAGATCGCTGTACCTCGACTTTTGGTCCACGAGAGTCCAGGAATAATTCTGGTAAAGTATTAACGTGCGTGCCTTCTTTCTATCCGTACGTGTGGAATGAGATTGGCATGCAAGCCTTTAGCCGATTGCGGAAACGCAATGAATCTGAGGAATGAAAAACTATCAGTCTATGTTAAGCGTAAGAGATAATTAAATTATTCCATTAACATGTTTTTTTCTGCGCGTCGTTCTTTAAAACTATTTTAACAAGGTAGTAAGCAGCTCAAAGTGAAGAGAGCTCTGTATAATATGTGCCAAAATTCTTCACATATAGCATGACTTAAATTTTTTTTATTACTTGACGGTAAATTATCCAGAGAGAAGAAAATAATTTTTACTTATTTTCGCAGTCTTTCATCACAAAACAACTAATACTATCATTTCTTCCCTATTGTGGCACATACTATGAAACTGACGCGTGTTCAAAATGGTTAATCACAACCCGTGAATAAGCGTGTAGCAAAACCCGCGACCAGTATTTCAAAATCCAGTTATTAGTACAATACAAAAGTACTTCATTAGAAAGCAAAATATCATGTATAAAGTTACCTTTAAATATTTAACGGTTTTGTTAAATTAACGTTTTTATCATAACAGTTAAGTGAATCCAAGACCCAAGAATCACTCCATCCAATGGCGTGCATATATAAAAATAATTAAAATAATTGGAATGCAATTTGTGATTTATTTTAGAGCGATTTCGTGTTACTTTGAACATTTTTTCTCCTTCTCTATACAATAGCTTAACACAATTAAATATAGACTCAGTATNCATTTTTTCTCCTTCTCTATACAATAGCTTAACACAATTAAATATAGACTCAGTATAGGCTACACAGTCATCTACAATGGGAAGAAAATTTCTTCAAAATCTGGTAAATTGTTCACATCATCTGTAAATTGATTACGTAAACATTTAATGCGATCAAAAATACAATTTTCGTAGGGTACTGCTCTTCCTTGACATGCTGGACTCACGATTAGCAGAACAGTGTTCGATTCTTAAGGCAACTGTCTGCCTGGCGCGCGAATTGGGTTGCAGTGTGTTTGTATTTCGCGTTTTTGAAACTTTCACGTATGCACAGCCTTTTTGCAAAAGAAAAGAAAGTAGGTAGGTAGGTAGGTAGGTAGGTAGGTAGGTAGGTAGGTAGGTAGGTAGGTAGGTAGGTAGGTAGGTAGGTCTTAACGTCTCGTCGACAACAAGGTCAGTGGAGACGAAGCAAGTTGCTCGCAGAAGAAGGAGCGGATAAGGAATCGCTGTAGTAAGGAAACATCCGAGCGTTCGTCTGGATTGATTTCGGGAAAGCATGGAAAACTGAAATCAGGACGGCCGGACCGGGATTCCAATTCAGGTCCTCCCAAATGCGAGTACAATGTGTTACTACTGCACCATCTCGCTCGTGGGAAATAAATAAGAAATAACACTTCAGACGAGGGTGTAGAACTACTTTCAACTGATTACCTATATTGAAAATACTATTTTAACGCTCATCAACATGGCCCAAAACGACATTGTTAAAAAAAAATGTCATTGCTTAAGATATTTTAGGGGAATTCCTGCGACACTGGTATAGGGTCCTGCTTTGAACTTTGCTTTAAAAACTTCCTACCAATAAATGTGTAGGGTCATGGCTTTAAGTGCCATAGGTATACGCAGCACGAGAACACAGCACGCCAGTCATAGCCTTGCACGTAGTGGCGATGGCGCACTGGAGGCGCGTGGCGTCCTTCGCTACGTGCTTCTCGGCCTGAAACGTGGCAAACAGTCCCATTTCCCAGGCAGGCGGGTACCTTAATCCGGTTTTCCTTGGTCTTCCGAAATCACTTCACCCGAATGCTTAGGATGGTTCTTTGTCGTGGTCGATCATTTCTCTCTAATTACCTCACTGTAGACGAGACATTAAGCCATACCCACCTAGAGACATCAATTACGAAGAACGTCGTTGTAATGAAAATAAGACAAAATATTATTTACACAATTAGCGCATTACGTGCAGAGTGCCTGCGATACAAATTAAATGTCTCAAGTTGAGCGATATAGTTATTAAGCCAATACAAAACAAATATTCAAATACCGTGGTAAATAGTTTGTTTTGGAGATTTCCTATCTTACGAGTACTTGTTATACTCGAGGTCCAAACAATCAACAGTACTCAAGCATTATTATGAACAAAAACAACACATATACAGTACGAAAGTTGGAATTGCAGCTAAATTAGTTATTCATTTAATTGTCCTTACTTTCTAGTAGAAATAAATTAAAGAAATAATCATCGCAAGGTAAATAGAGTTTTTTTTACTACTAACAGCATTCTGAAATAACGAATAAAATCAATTCATTTTGTTTCTGACAATAGTTTATATAGCTGGTTTTACATATAAAAATGCGCCACATTTCTTTATTTTAAGAATTTTAAACCGTTTAAACACCAACCTAAAATTGTGGTGACATTCCTTTGTAAAGCTGCGTTTAGTTATATCGTTGACGAATATTCTGAAGGAATCACAAATAACTTTATATATTTTATGCACAGGGATAGTTAGGGTTTCATATACTGCGCGTGGGAACGTATTGTTACAATTTCTCAAAGTCAGTGGGCTAAACCAGGTTTGTTAAGGGATGGAGATCTTAATTAAATAAAATAGTTAATTATAATTCCTATTTTATATAAAATAACTACAACCTTATTTCGACTCAATACCTCACAATCAATTGTTATAACTTGCTATTTGTAATTAATGAATCTAATCAATACAATTTACAATTACCTCAAATAAACTAATGTAATTACATAACTAAAATTAGTCCCAAAAAACAGTGTATCAAAATCTTTTGAATTATTTTATAAATTATATGTCAATATTTGAACGTTACAGTATTTACACCGTATCACATGTTCACTCAGTCCCACCTCAGTTGAGTCCAGATCCCACCAATCCGCAATGTTCTGGAGTTCTCCGAGCGCCTTCATGTACAGTATCCTTCACTCGTCGGGTTTCACGCCCTCTCGTCCGTTCACACCACAAAAACCTCGTCCACCGTCGTCACGCGATCTCCTGTCATCGTCCGTCCTCTTCACCGATGTCCCTCACCGCAATCGACTTCGACAAGTTACTACACTCAGCAAGAAGGCTTCTACCAATACTCCAAACCCTGGGGCCGCTGTAGATTTATAGAGTTGTAGGCCATCGCCCACAAATTTATCTAAATGCCGCGTTGCGCCGAGGGTCCTAGTTCTCAGAATATTATTGCGTATCCTCTAAACTCGACGGCTTCTCCAGCAGGGGGAGGAGGAGCTGTGACGCCAACCAGATCGCCGCTGTCAATCATTCCCCGGCGAGCGGGTCTGCCTGGGGGGAGGCGTGGATCGAGGTGGGTCACCCCCCACAGAGCCGGACCGCGCAGGAAGCTCACGCCTCGTGCGTCAGTCGGCGCGTAACAGTACTTTAATTAACTTACCCGGAATTTCTCGGAAAGGGGATGAAAACGTATGAAACAAATCTATCGCCAGTGCAGCCGGTCGGGATAGTAGTAAAATCTCGCCAGTATAACATAAATACTCGAGCCCACAAACGGGCGTTTTAACCACATTCTTCAGTCTACTGTTACGGCTGTAAGGGAGAAGGCTTGCATGCAAACTGATGCCTCAAGACTAACTTAAAAAAAGACCTCTGCATCGATGAAGTTTGAAAATTACGTCATCTGACAGCTTGCAAAATGAGCTGTCAACAGGATGTTTGATTAAAGAAGACAGGTACTGCTGACCGGTAGCGCAAGCGGTAGTGCACCAGTTTATGGCACATATAGGCTCTGTGTGCGTATCCTGGAACAGGCATGGGTGGTGATATGAGTTGATTAATGGTTTAAAAGCGCTACTACCATTACAACCGGTCACGTGTATAAAAGCGTGATATTTGAATACACTGAGCTGTGTACACATCTACTGGCTTTCGACACAAGCAAGAAGTGAGTATTCTGTATCCGCCACTACAGAAACATATGTTCTGTTGGTCTATATCCTCCCAGTTACCGCCGTCTTATCGGTCCTCGCCTGACCGAACACGCGTAATAGTAATAGGTTCATTGTACACTGTAAAAATAGTCTGTACTTTTACAAGAAAAATTCTTGTAAACCAATACCAAGAAAATCTTTTGTAGAGCTACAGTAAGTTTACTTGTAAAATATACAAAACCTATATATGCATTTATCTACAAACTACCCCCTTGTATTTCAACTTACATTACTAAAAGTGGAAAATGGAATTTTAATTTTTGTCTTAGAAAACAAATGTAATGAATAAATAAGAGAGCAATATAAATATAAAATATGTCATGCAAGAAAAATAAACAGTTGCACCCTATCGGCACAGGTATTCGACCCCACGTCTTTTGTTCCACATTTTCGCACCTTTAACCACATGACAAACTTGACTTATGAAATATTAGGGTTATTTTTAAAATCAATATATGGAGTACTGACTAAACAATAAGAACATAAAGTTGTCTTCATTGTTTTATTAGGATTATTTGAGATGTCTTAAGTGTTTCACGTTATTTGCGTTTGCATTTTGTATTTTTTTGCATGCAACTATCCTTTACATCACCCCTAGTTTTTGCACAAACAGTTACATACGGGTTTGGGGTTTGTGGTTTGTGTTGTTGAGTGTCCGCCATTTTATCTGAGCTTGTAGATAAGGTTAGTGTAGTATAAAAATTTATTTGGGTCTATTACAAACACAGCTCTTGAAATTTGACAAACAAGTAATTCTACAAGAGAAATTTCTGTACTGTTACAAATGTGTGTAACATTACAAAGAATTTCTCAGTACAGATTTTAAAAAATGTTTACAGTGTAGATTGGTCATTAGCCATTAAGGCGCCAAGTTTATCTTGCGCCAATAAAATTTATGTTGTTGAGTAAAAGGCTTTACAGAAAATCGTGTCATTTCCAGAGGTTATAGCAAAAAATTGTTTTTAGATAGAAACATCGTTTCGGGGCTGTAGTGATTTTTTGGGACTTTTTTTAAAACCTAGTGGAGCAATGAGTGTATAACAGTCAGAGATTAAATTTCAGTAACTAAGGAATTGTAAAACTAGCATTCATTGCTTATGCTACACTCGAGTGTAGTCCTTAAAAATTATTAATTATCAACAAAAAAAACATTGGTTGTCTGTAAAGTCGGTTTACTGACGATAGTTGAACGTGACAACGTCTTAAGAAAATACTGATGGAATGGTAGCATTGTTTGAGTCATTACAGAATTTTACTGCATTATCAGTAATTGTTCGAAGTGTGTGTCCACGAAGTCGAATGTATTCGTTACGGATATCTCTTGTTGTCTGTGAATCGTTTCCCTCCCGTCCGTGTTTAAACCGAAATGGAGCATCTTTTTCGGTGATAATATGCAAGCCTTCTAAACTTGTTACCCGACTCAGCGCCACGTACACCAACTGTTGCGGTTGCTTGGATGAGTATTTATAAACAATGACAGCAAACGTCCCACCTTGTGACTTGTGAATAGTGATGGCACAAGCAGGAACGCAAGGAAACTGTTTTCGTTTGCATTTTATAGTTTTTGTTAGTGTAATGTTTACTATTTTCTTATAAACTGGTACCCAGTTTGTAGACAAAGTATTTGGCTTGCTTTGCACGTGAGGTCGACATTTAACTTTGGCTGTGGTTCCTGTTGTTTCTTCTGAAACTTCAAGCCTTACATGGAACGCCTCAGAGCGAGGTAACGCCGCATGAGTCATGTTTTTTCGTGCGTGCAGCCGGCTCTATCGAATTATAAGACGTTGTCACGTCAAAAACATATAGCTGTTTTCGTGTTTTTGAACCCGTAAAAAAAATGTTCATTAAGAGTTTTCCAACGAGCTCTAAGCCTCGTGTATAACAAACAACGCATTGCTCCCAAATTCCGAGCGTTTGAATCCGGTGTCGGTTAGGATGATTTGGGCACGCAAGACGTTCTTCCAACACCCGGCGTAGTTAGCACTTTCATGAATGAAGCAGAGGCGTTGACAAGCAAAAAACAATAGCACCTCTTAACTACTGATTGTGCCTCGTTGCCGCACGAGGGCATAGCCTTGGCGTTCATGAACACCCAGCGCCCCCGGACGTAGTGCAGTAGGGTAGTACGTGGGCCAACCCTCTGCTAACCTTCTGACGCATTAGGCTGCAGCGAGCATTAAAAGCACCAGTATTGTCTCGTTCCCCTGTCAGAGTGGGCTGCACCCCCCCAAAGTGATGGCGCAAGGAGAGGAGAAGCCATCCCAACACATTAGCGGCGAGTGCTAGCTGCGACACCCTCCCGATGTCAGTCCAGGGGTGAGCAAGTTATCCAGTCTCTTGGTTTCGATAGTCCGATTGAGCCTCGCGCTCGCTGAAGACGGCTGCAGAACGTATAGTTACAAACTTACTGGGAACCAACTTAACAACTTTTGGATGCAGAAACGTTACGAACTGGCTGTGAACATTCATAGCATTTTCAAAGAACTGCAAGTTTACGTATATGCTGTTCTTAGTTAACTGAGCACTTTCGAAAGTCCTGTCTGAGATCTACTATTCCGCTTACGTTGTATCATTCCGCTATACGTAACATTTACATTGTCATGTGCCTAATGACTTTATTCAAGGGTCAGTCAAATGAAAACGTGCAATTGTTAGGAACCTAAATGTGTTATTAATATAGTCACTCATGCTATAATATATACCTAAAAAGCAAAATGAAACTTTATTTGACATATATTTAAACATTACGTACACTCGTAATACAACGCTAAGCCTTTAGATCTATTAGAAGCTCCCAACGTAAGAACTATTTAACTTAATTGGCTGCCAATTTGACTGGGAGACTGCACGCCAGTGTATACGGTGGTACACATACAATTAATGGGAAGTAATTTGTTTTTCAAAGATTGGTTTCAGAAATGCTTATTTTACCTTGAACAACCTATAGTATGTTGTTTATTGCATTGTGGAAAGCATGGGTTTGTGCGGATACTACGAAAAGAAAAATACGTTTAAGTAAATAAACACATTATTTTTCTTACAAGATTCGTTTTGTGTTAGAAAAAATTATTACTCCTCAAAAATGCTAGCTAAATTATGACAACAGCAAATGATAAGTGAGAAGACATATGATAAAAACTGCTCTGCCGAAACTATTCTTACATCATACTTTTCTGTTCATGCGTTCACTGGTGGTGAAGTCTGTAATGATTTTAAAAAATGCCAGTATTCAAGATACACTTCAAAATATCGAAGACAAAAATAAATAAAACTATGGCTGCGTCCGGAGCACTGAACATTTTTTGTTGTAGGAACGGTTTGCTTTTTAATAAAACTGGGAAATATGTTGTCGCAATGTAATGTAGAGCCTGCTTGAACAGACGTAGAAATGAGATACGGCACTTCTTACATTCACACGGTTCGGAGCTGGGATTTGATTGGAAAAAAAATATATGTCAGGCATTAAGTTATGTACGTGGAAATTCTTGTACGTGTTTTAGTAACGTTTCATGAATTTGTTTTTCTAGACAAATATTACGACTAACAAAGTCAACTAAATGAGTTAGTTTCCATGGTGCTGCGAGCAAAAAAGCTGGGATACAAATTTGCTAATTTTAGGAGCTCTGTGTTCTATAATTTAAAACGATAACAGGCGTCTAAATCGCACTGCATATAGCGCGTTCGCCAGGGATTTTGTATTAATGATCAACACTTGTGATGAAATGTCTAAGGCACGAGTTTCTTTATGGTAATCTCGTTTTCCCAATTCCAAAAGACGTCACTCCGGTAGAAGTCATCTCGCCCGTGGATTCTGTGTGCACACATATACATTACGTTCCGTGTATAGCATATCCATGGTATTTTTACACTTTCAGAATCGAACCTTCGTAGAATAACCTCACGTACAACATGTGTGTTAGTTTCTTAAATAAATTATATGTCGTAAGCGTTTTATACTTCCGTAAACCCTCAAATAGCCCATCGTTCCTGGTTGAATGGAACTTCGTCTTTAAAATAAAACATTTGTCTCGCGGTCAATATGAAAACTGAGAAAATTCTAACGTTGATAACTGCTTGTAAGGAGGTGTTCTGGTGTAAAATTATATTAAATTGAGTTTGGGTGTGTTATTGCAAAGTGAACGTTTCCTACTGGCGTATTTATGTTTTGACGTAAATGTGATGGAGAAAATTTTTTTATTTCTACGCATACATATATTTCGTTTTATCTGTATGTCGAAAACACACGCACGGGACGTTATTTTCGCCTTAAATTTTATCTATAGGTGGTTCATAGCTAATGGAGCACTTTTGAAATCAAACTTTGCCACTGTCCCATTACTGCATATATTTAAAGGGTAACTGACTAACATGCGCCAATAAACGTTGGTAACAACGGTGGGAAAGTAGTTCCACGTCTTAACGTTGCATTAAAAGTGTCCAGTAAACACTTGTGAATACTGAATAATTTATATTGCTTTCTGTTTTTTTAATGCTTATACGTGTAAGAATGAGTAGATTTGTAAACTTTCATTTTTCTAATAATTTCAGTTTCACTTTAGCGACGCGTGAATAGAATGATAAGGCCCATGGCAATGTTAATTTCACATGTGATGAAGCATATGCAATGTGCCACAAGTAGATCTTAAACAGGGCTTTCTAAAGTGCTCAATTTACCGATAACGGCCTAAAGAATGATGTAAGTTTTCATTAGAACCTCAGCAGATGTTCGCAATAACTGGAAGTAACTATGAACTGACTGATCGCGGGTTTACGGTGAAGAGAAACGCTTCTGGATACCTCGCTTGAATTCTCCTCATTGCCTGTTAAGTAAACTTCCGTAGCCATGAGTAAAAACCAACACTTTTAGGCCTAAACTTGTGCCAACGCGTTGATTAACTGGCACTGTGAAATTTTGAGAACAAGCACATGTGTTACAATAAAGAAAATTCTTGTTTTAAGATGTTTAGAACGAAAAAAACGAATTTCAATGTCCACCAACTGAAACACTGCTATGTTATTAAGAATTTATAACTACGCTTTCTAATTATAACTCGCTGCCAACAATACGCTGTTAAAAGACGAGATATTTTCCGCAAGCTGATTTTAAAAGGGTATGGGACTTAAATTAACTCCAAATACGCCAATTGATGTCTGTAGATTTTTCGGAAGCAAACAAAAAAAAAAGGAGGGGGGCAAGTCTTGCATAACGGTTTTCGCCAACTTCTTGGGCAACTGTTTTGCAATACTGATGTGTTTATTTCGCATATCATCTTACGTCGTGATAACATACAAAAATTTTCGGCGTCTGAATAGTTCGACAGAAATACATCGCTCCGGAAAATGATTTGCTCACAGAGTTGGTAAAAACCATTATGTAGGATTACTCTATCTTCGTTTTATCTATTCGCTTCCATGAAATTGTAAAACACAATTAACCTCTATAGCGTTAATTAATATCCCATGCCCCCATTAGGGTGCTCAGCTAAACTTTGAACTATCTGTAATCAACATTCTCGGTAATCTATAATTGAACGCGACGGAACGGGTAAAGGTAATACAATGAAACTAATTTGCATCTGTTTGGAATATCGTTTGGAATGACCATTTTCAAGGCAGCCAGTCGGGATCGAGGCGGCGACCTTTAGTGAACATCTTGGGCGTTCCCTACTTGCTGAAGTGTCGTGACGAGCTCTTCGTGGTCGTAAAATAGTGAAAAGTTAATGGCACACTCGAGGGACTATTTCATTACTGTGGCTGACTGTATGAAAAACCATACACACGCCGACAGACAAGCAGGATGGATGAAGGAGAGAGTGGAGGGTACCGCTTACAAATGAACTAACCGAAAATTACATTTAAAACTCTTGCACGAACATTCCAACCCGGAATCCCAAGTTGCGAAGATACCGACTTAGCAGCCTTGGTCATGCAGAACATCACAGGTTAAACAGCCGTACTTACTCATAGTGTGCAGAGAAACTTTCGATAGCGTGAAGAGAATAAAAATTGCAGTTTTTGACAGGATAATGTTGCTACATTTCAACAACTACAGTTTGTGTGTGTGTGTGTGTGTGTAGCGCGTGGGCGGCAGGTGGTCATAAGAGAGTATTACATAATAAAATTCCACAAATCATGTCATTCCGAAAGGAATTATGAATGCACATATACCTTAAAGCTCCATAAAACAACTATTCGCCAGTACATTCATGAAGTTTCATCCACACATATAGATGCCTACATCTATGTTGGCAGATAGTGACCATCCAACTTCATGTGAAGTATAACATGTATTTAAAGAATGGTTCAAGGGAATACAGTTTTTAGGTATTTTTATAATCTCCAAATATCTTACGCTTTTTTTTTGTTTAAAATAGTCCTCAAATAAGAATTTAAGGCGGTTTCCGATACTGGAGTTGAATGAGATAGTCACAACTTTATTTCAAAAAAAATATATTTTTTTAACGGTCAGTATTTTGTCAGGCACAACGAGATACAGTGTCTATTTAAATCTGTAATACGTATTATAACTGTGATCTATGGAATTGCTGAAACAAACGATTCACGTCTTATGTTAAGTTATAATTCCATTGCTTTTTAAGGACGTATTTTAGGAGAAAAGTCGGATACTTTCAAAAAGGTTTTTTTTATTTGAGACGTTTACTTTCGTGTTCACATCGACCTTCGAAAATGTGGTGTACGGCGTGTTTTATTTCAAACAAGCTTAGGCATATCTAATGAAATATCCCTGAAATCGCCCACTTTAATAAACCTATGTACCGTATGTAGCATGCTGTGTGTCGAGGACCTAATAATTATAATATGTAGTAATCCTGTGTTCTTGTTGCCTTCAATTATTTTCAAACTGAAGATGATTGCAGGCTTTCGCAGCCATTGTAACAATAATTGACTCGGCTTTCGTGAATGCGCCGCGTTGAGTTGGTAGAGATTACCGAGGTTTCGCCACGCATTGCATCAGGCAAGGTGCCTACAGCAATGCGTGGAGAAACGCCGGTCAACTCTAACAACTCGACACCTCTCATCCTCTATTTCCAAACATGTATTCGTCAAGTGGCTGTCCAAGATATGAGATACATAATCCATATGGAGCACCTTATTTCTAAGCAGTGAACTGATCGAACAATCAGAAACAGGATATAAATATTACGTACGTCACATACAATTATAGGTAAGGGTTTTGTTTTCGTATATTCATGTAACAGCAATACTATGTTTTGGAGCCACACTTAGGCAATTAACTAACTTAAGATGTACGCTTGTGCAGTTTCTGAATGTTATTAATTTTTCGCACCGCCACAGTCGATGTTATTCAGCACACTAGCAAGGGTGCCCTGAAGTCATTAATTAAGTATAGTAGATAATTATTAGTTGACAATTGAACAATACCGAATGTTTGAGCTGCTCGTTGTGAAAACTGTGAACATACTTTCCCGAAATACTGACACCGTAATACATAATTTACTAAAATATTATTTTCGAGGCTACTAATCACAGGTTTCGCCATTGTTGTTATACAGGTTTTACCACACTAGTCTAAATTCTTAAATACAAGAAACAGAACCAGCGAAATGTGCCCAATTAATCAGAATTCGAGTTAATTAATTTCAAAAGTATCGAATCTCTAGTTCACTTACGATATATTTAATAATTTGTTACAGGATTCTCACGTATCAGCACAACAAATGTGGCGAAACACGAAAAATTCCTCCGTGTCTTTAAAAACCCCACCTGCAAAGCCTGACGGGCACCGGGAAAATATTGATGCGTATTCCACAAAGGAATGTTCAAGAATTGAAGATATATGGGCTGATCTTAACATCGAGGTCTTGAGACTATGAGTGTGAAGTGAGATGAATATGGAGCAGCGCCGGAATGCAAGAGAGAGGGAAACGGGAGATCCCCGAGAAAACCCACCGACTAGCGGCAATGTCCAGATTCCCACGTGCGAAAATCCAGGAGTGACCCCGCTGGGAATCGAACCCGATTCGTCAAGGTGAGAGGCGAGTAGTCTGACCACTACACCACCGCGGTCCCAGGAATATTCATGAACAAACAAGCAGCGTCCGCGGTAATTCATTCTTCCACGGGGTATTTACACAGAGGTGACAAAAGTCATGGGATAGCAATATGAAAATATACAGATTTCAGTAGTATCGCGTAAAAAATGTATAAATAAGCAGTGCATTGGTTGGGCTTTCATTTGTAGTCAAGTGATTCATGTGAAAAGGTTTCTGACGTGATTATGGCCGCACGATGGGAATTAACAGACTTTGAACGCGGAATGGTAGTTGGAGCTAAACGCATGGGATATCCCATTTCGGAAATGGTTAGGGAATTCAACATTCCGAGATCCAACAGTGTCAAGAGTGTGCCGAGAATACCTAATTTCAGGCATAACCTCCCACCATGGACAACGCAGTGGCCGACCGCCTGCACTTAATGACCGAGACCAACGACGTGTGCGCAGAATGGTCAGTGTTAACAGACAAGCAACACTGCGTGAAATAACCGCAGGAATCAATGTGGGACGTACGACGGACGTGTCCGTTAGGACAGTGTGGCGAAATTTGGCTGTACTGGGCTATGCCAGCAGAAGAGCGACTCGAGTGCCTTTACTAACAGTACGACATCGCCTGCAACGCCTCTCCTGGGCTCGTGACGATATCGGTGGGAACCTAGACAACTGGGAAATCGTTTCTTGGTCAGATGAGTCCCGATTTCAGTTGGCAAGAGCTGATGGTAGGGTTCGAGTGTGGCGCAGACCCCACGAATCCATGGACCCAAGTTGTCAACAAGGAACTGTGCAAGTTGGTGGTGGCTTCATAATGGTGTAGGCTGTTTTTACATGGAATGGACTGGGTCCTCTGGTCCAACTGAACCGATCATTGACTGGAAAAAGTTATGTTCAGCTAGTTGGAGACCACATGCAGCCATTCATGGACTTCATGTACCCAAACAACGATGGAATTTATATGGATGACAATGCGCCATGTCACTGGGCCACAACTGTTCGCGATTGGTTTGAAGAACATTCTGGAGAATTCCAGTAAATGATTTGGCCACCAAGATCGCCCGACATGAATCCCATCGAACATTTATGGGACATAATCGAGAAGTCGGTTCGTGCACAAACTCCTGCACCGGCAACACTTTCGCAATTATGGACGTCTATATAGGAAGCATGGCTCAATATTTCTGCCGGGGACTTCCAACGACTTATTGAGTCCATGCCACGTCGAGTTACTACACTTCGCTGGGTAAAAGGAGGTCCGACACGATATTAGGAGGTATCCCATGACTCTTGTCGACTCAGTGTATATAAGACAAGACTTTTGATCTCCTTTTTTTCTTGCTTGCCAATGAGGGAGTAAGCTTAAGGATTTTCTACAATTGAGATAAAAATTTACTTCCATCATATTAATATTATTATTTTGTGGATTAAACGTTAAAAACCTTCCATTCCTAGTGAAGACAATTGGCTACGTGTTCTACAGGAAGATTATATTTGACTGGTACCGTGCACTGTGGAGTTCAGTGTCCAATGATCTTTTATGGTTATAACTGATTTGTAAACCGCACTACTGACGTACGTTAAGACTGGTTCATATCTCCTACTACAAAACACAACGTCTGCAACTCATTGGTTGTACTAACGATACATATACTTTGCCAACTTAAGTACAGAATGCATCAAAAAAATGTATTATTTGCAACACAAAAAAACTTATATCAATGTGGGAATGAAAGGGTTGCCAGTTTTGCAATGTGTTTTAAAACGATTAGTATGAATGTCTCAACTACTGTGCTCACAGTAAGCGGATTTCGATGTGTACGAGGGTTTCGGAACGTAGGTATAGCTATTGCTGTTCGACGGACGAAAAGGTTGCGGTGGTTATTAGGGGACTTCTCGACCCCGATGCTCGCGTCTTTCTTCGAGCGGTTACTCCAACGAGCTCCCCTCGAAGGGTCCGCACTAATTGTTAGGTTTTCTGTTGCCCTCGGTATTCTGGGCGACAGACATCTGCCTAAGGGATTGGTATCTGTCTCCGGAGGATCTGTATGAATACTGTAACTAACCACAGCCCGGAGAAGTAAAGCTGCCTGTATCTCACTCAAGTGGCGAGAGGATGTAATGTATGCTGCGATTTTCCCACTTGATTTGTATATATAGCCCATTCATGGTTACTTCCAACTTTTATGAAACCCTGCTCAAGTTATGTACTTACAGCAAATTCCTCCGCTTCATGTAAACAGAGCTTAACTAATTCTATAAAATAACACCACTACGCTTCCGTGCCCACTCAGTGTAATGAAATTCTGCATAAGAACTATTTATTACTAGGCATTACCAACACACCTATTTTTCCTGATATTATTAATACCAATTATAAATTAAATATTGTAATTTACCAATAGGATATAAGTAAAAGTTCGATTTAACCAAAAATAAGGTATATTTATGTTAACAGAAGTATACAACGTTTGTGNTTTTTTTTATTTGAGACGTTTACTTTCGTGTTCACATCGACCTTCGAAAATGTGGTGTACGGCGTGTTTTATTTCAAACAAGCTTAGGCATATCTAATGAAATATCCCTGAAATCGCCCACTTTAATAAACCTATGTACCGTATGTAGCATGCTGTGTGTCGAGGACCTAATAATTATAATATGTAGTAATCCTGTGTTCTTGTTGCCTTCAATTATTTTCAAACTGAAGATGATTGCAGGCTTTCGCAGCCATTGTAACAATAATTGACTCGGCTTTCGTGAATGCGCCGCGTTGAGTTGGTAGAGATTACCGAGGTTTCGCCACGCATTGCATCAGGCAAGGTGCCTACNTTTCGTGAATGCGCCGCGTTGAGTTGGTAGAGATTACCGAGGTTTCGCCACGCATTGCATCAGGCAAGGTGCCTACCGCAATGCGTGGAGAAACGCCAGTCAACTCTAACTCCTCGACACCTCTCATCCTCTATTTCCAAACATGTATTCGTCAAGTGGCTGTCCAAGATATGAGATACATAATCCATACGGGGGAACCTTATTTCTAAGCAGTGAACTGATTGAACAATCAGAGACAGGATATAAATATTAGGTACGTGACATACAATTATAGGTAAGGGTTTTGTTTTCGTATATTCATGTAACAGCAATACTATGTTTTGGAGCCACACTTAGGCAATGAACTAACTTAAGGTGTACGCTTGTGCAGTTTCCGTATTTTATTAATTTTTCGTACCGCCGCAGTCGATGTTATTCAGCACACTAGCAAGGGTGCTTTGAAGTCATTAATTAAGTATAGTAGATAATTATTAGTTGACAAGTGAACAATACCGAATGTTTGAACTGCTTGTTGTGAAAAGTGTGCACATACTTTCCCGAAACACTGACACTGTAATACATAATTTATTAAAATCTTATTTTCGAGGCTACTAATCATAGGTTTCGCCATTGTTGTTATACAGGTTTTACCACACTAGTCGAAATTGTTAAATGCAAGAAACAGAACCAGCGAAACGTACCCAGTTAATCAGAATTCGAGTTAATTAACTTCAGAAGTACCGAATCTCTAGTTCACTTACGATATATTTAATCATTTGTTACAGGATTCTCACGTATCAGCACAGAAAGTGCGGCGAAACACGAAAAATTCCTCCGTCTCTTTGAAAACCCCACCTGCAAAGCCTGACGGGCACCAAGAAATTATTGAGCGTATCCCACAAAGGAATGTTCAAGAAGTGAAGATATTTGGGGTGAGGTCTTGAGACTATGAGTGTGAAGTGAGGTGAATATGGAGCAGAGCCGGAATGCAAGAGCGAGGGAAACGGGATATCCCCGAGAAAAGCCATGGACTAGCGGCATCGTCCGGCATGATTCCCACGTGCGAAAATCCGGGAGTGACCCCGCTGGGAATCGAACCCGGTTCGCCTATAGGGAAGACGAGTAGTCTGACCACTACACCACCGCGGTCCCAGGAATATTCATGAACAAGCAAGCAGGGCCCGCGGTAATTCATTCTTCCACGGGCAATTTATATAAGACGAGATTGTTGATCTCCTTTTTTTCTTGCTTACCAATGAGGGAGTAAGCTTTAGGATTTTCTACAACTGAGATAAAAATTAACTTTCATTATATTAATATTATTATTTTGTGGATTAAACGTTAAAAACCTTTAATTCCTAGCGAAGACAATTGGCTCCATGTTGTACAGGAAGGTTATATTTGACTGGTACCGTGCACTGCGGAGTTCAGTGTCCAATGATATTTTATGGTTATAACTGATTCGTAAACCGCACTACTGATGTACGTTAAAACTGGTTCATATCTCCTACTACAAAACACAACGTCTGCAACTCATTGGTTCTATTAACGATGCATATACTTTGCCAACTTAAGTACAGCATGCATCTAAAAATGTATTATTTGCAACACAAAAAAACTTATATCAATGTGGGAATGAAAGGGTTGCCAGTTTTGCAATGTGTTTTAAAACAATTAGTATGAATGTCTAAACTACTGTGCTCACAGTAAGCGGATTTCGATGTGTACGTGGGTTTCGGAACGTAGGTATAGCTATTGCTGTTCGACGGACGAAAAGGCTGCAGCGGTTATTAGGGGACTTCTCCTGGGGCTACGAGCGCAGAAAGAAGCTCGCCAATGAGGTTGCTCGAGGCCTCGAAGGGTCCGCACTAATTGTTAGATTTTCTTTTGCCCTCGGTGTTCTGGGCGACAGACATCCGCCTAAGGGAGTTGTATCTGTCTCCAGAGGATCTGTACGAATACTGTAACTAACCACAGCCCGGAGAAGTAAAGCTGCCTCTATCTCACTCAAGTGTCGAGAGGATGTACTGTATGCTGCGATTTTCCCGCTTGATTTCTATATATAGCCCATTCATGGTTACTTCCAACTGTTATGAAGCCCTGCTCAAGTTATGTACTTACAGCAAATTCCTCCGCTTCATGTAAACAGAGCTTAACTAATTCTGTAAAATAACACCACTACGCTTTCGTGCCCACTCAGTGTAATGAAATTCTGCATAAGAGCTATTTATTAGTAGGCATTACCAACACACCTATTTTTTTCCTGATATTATTAATACTAATTATAAATGAAATAATATAATTTACCGATAGGATATAAGTAAAAGTTCGATTTAACCAAAAATAAGGTATATTTATGTTAACAGAAGTATACAACGTTTGTGGTACATTACATTTTAGGAAAGAAACCAAACACACCGTACATGGGGTGATTTTTCAAACGTTTGATTAAAAAAGTGTGAAGAAACCGCGACTGGACTATAGAACGGTTACTTCCGGGTACTGACGGGAAAAAATATATGAGTGTATACTTCGGTTTGACTCTTCCATTTTATTATCCTTGCATGACGATTTAATTTTACTGGTTTCTCCCCAAACTAGGCGGCGCATAATTTATCTTAGTATGACCTGTTCGCAGAAGAGTAAGCACTTTCGTAATCAACCGTTGAAAAAAATCACTGCTCATTAAGTACATACATGCTACCATACACCCTGGCATGCAGCATCTCAGTTAAGTTGGTGGTGAGTTAAGTAAAATAGTACTAGTCTTAATGTTGTATTGCGAGCGTAATGTTTAAATTCATAGCAAATTGAGGTGAGTTTTTTTTTGTTTTGTTTTATACACATTATAGTATGAATAGAAATATTACTGACTTATTTAAGTGGCTAAATATTTCATATTTTTACTTCATTGAGACATGAATGAAGTTAATAGGACCATGACATATGTTAATTACATATAGGCGGAAGGATACATACTTAAAAACCGAGGAGAGAAGTAAAATCTAAGCAGGGCTTTCAAAAGTGATTAGTTAAGCATGAACAGCCTATAGTGACGAGTCAATTAACTGCAACAAAACTGTGACAAATATGAAGGCTGGTGTCATTTTCCAGTTAAATATAAATTTCCTGGTATAATATTAAGCCAATATAAGGTTAAAGTATTCTGTTTTATTCTACCCTGACTTGAACTGTAAACAGTCTGATTTTAGTAAAACCATAAATAATTGAATACACCAATATCGCCTATATATATATATATATATATATAAATATATATATATATATATATGTGTGTGTGTGTGTGTGTGTGTGTGTGTGTGTGTATATCAAATTTTCATNCACGTGAAGAAATTGTTGTGAATATTTGTTCAGAAGGCATAGTTTCGAAGCGGGCGGCGTCCCATCTGAGGCACCGACAATATGGCAGCGATGGTTATTCGGAGCAAGGGGCTGGCGCCACCTCACCACGCCAACACACAAGCTCCATTCCAGAAGGCGAAGGGGTGGGGAGGGTTGATAGGTTTCCCACACGGTCGCCACAAGTCGCCTCTCCCCCTCCACATCGCCCCCTTCCCAAACCTTTCCTCCCCCTCTTTTCACGGATTGATTAGTCTTGATAAGGTAATTGGCCGTGCGCTCCCGACTGCCAGTGCCGTGCCGGGAAGTGACGTCACCGCAGGGCCACAACAGCTTTACGCACGAGGGGCGGGCGTGGGCGAGATACACTTTCCACTATCGCTTCCATGCATGCTAACCATATCGATACACTGCATCGATACCGTATAGAATAATTTAGAACCTGTGGAGCTGCAACTAATATATTAATATCGCAGCAAATTTCTACATCGCAGATGTTAGAATAGTGCTCAGGAAATGGAAAACAGTAATAAACCGTCAGCACTCGGATATAATAAATTTCGGAACATCGGAAATATGGGACACATTCGCACAGCTATCTGCAGGCTTCCGGATTATGGTGTATATGGTTTTAAAAAAAACCGTGTTGAGCGATATAACGAAATATTGCACAGATNTAAAAAAAAAAAAACCGTGTTGAGCGATATAACGAAATATTGCACAGATCTATCACTGGACTGCCCCGAACTTTCTTGCCCAGCGCAGTCCTACGGTTATATTACAATGTAATTTACGCCTTTCGAAAATCAAAATGCAGTGTGGTACCAACTGATTGCAACTGAACTTTATTCCCTTACAGAGTTGCACTGTGGGTGGTCATAGGTCATGCTAGCGACCAGAAAATATATGTCGGGCATGTGTGGGCAGCGTCGTGAAGTAATTCCAATCCATTCTTGTGACCCGCATCTGGTGAATCAGTAATTCTTTTAAGTATAATCGTTCATCCTAGATTCGTTTATCCCTGATTAAACAAAGTCAGTCATTTTTCTTCACAAGTACTAAACTCCATATATGCATTATGCATATCATGCAGGACTTGTATGCAGGACTTGTATGTACTGTGCTGTGTTTGTTTGTAATTGCTTCCTTCCTTGACGCATGTCAGCATTCAAAACGCATTTGTTCCTCTTCCCTTTTTGTTATCTTTCTACTTTTGTTCTCGTGATCTTCCCATGTTGACTATACCTACGTAGTACATGACTCGGAGAAAATATTTTCTTGTCTGTAATTCTCATGAAGTTCCTAACCTTCGGGCGTCTTCACTCTGTTCATACCGAGCGAGGTGGTGCAGTGTTAAAACAGATGACTCGCATTCGCGAGGACCCGGGTTCGATTCCCTGTCCGGCCATCGTGACTTTGGTTTCCGCGGTTTTCCGTTATCACGCCAGGCAAATGTCGTGTCGCGGTGATTTAGAAAACATCCACCATGACAATTTATTTCCTGGTTCCCGCTTGTCTGAGAAATTGTCTCCGTCTCTGGTATCTTCTCTCTTGGCGAGACGTCATACACTACACCTACCTACCTACCTACCTACCTATTATGTTCAGCCCACCCATTTCACTTCTGCCGTGTTCAATGTAAATAGAAATAAAATATCACTAATAAATTAATATTTTTCGTCAAATAATACAAATATCGTAGCGTTTAATATTTTTACTTGGTTCCCGAAATATTTTGGATTAGGCTGCAAGTTTCAAGGCTTTCTATATACATTATAAATTTTTATAGCTATTTTTCAGCCAGGACGGTTGATATCATGCCAATATAACTCGAGTTGTTCTATCGTCATCTGGCCTACATGCTTCAGAACTAAGATGACGGTTGGTGTTACGTTAGGTTCAGTTGTTCATTATTCTACGAACAGGAGATGAAATCCCTGCTGTGACGACTGTGAGATAGCACAGCGAAAGGAATTCTACAGGTTTCCTACAAGAAACGTTCTGAACGAGGACCAAACAACAGCGCCCTCATTCAACCCGACAATTGTGGTACGGGACGGGACAGTAGTAATTTTTCTCGGGGCAATGCTGAGGTGGAGACAGGATGGTGCAGGAACGTGTGCATCACGAGCGTATCTAGACTTTCGCTTTTGGGAGGAGGGGGGAGTCATGTACCCACCGTGCAAGTGCAGGTATAGACTTCGATTCATAGCATGGGAGGGGAACAATGTCTCATAAATTTAGGAACGAATTAAATGAATAAAATAAAATCCCACCTACAGGAAGCTTTTTTTTTTTTTCGCATTTGTGACCGAGAAGCGCGGGAGACCGAGAAGGGCGACACTACCACGCGCATCAACTGCGCCATCACCACTAAGCGCAAGGCTCTGAGCTGGCGTGTAGTGTTCTCGTCGCACTGCGTGTACGTATGGGATTTTCAGAGGTGACCCTATTATTTTACTGGTGAAAAGTTTGTAGTAAGGTTCAATGCAGGGTCCTTGAGTAGTTTTGTACGGATCTAACGCGTATATTTTCAGATAGACCGCTTTGAAAAAGCAGTTTTTAACTATTTTGGAGTGCTCTGAAATGGTGTTTCTAATGTACGTGGCGTCTTGAAAGCACTCAACAGCCCTCGTCTCAAATGTGTGTTATTTTCGTAGGTCAGCACATTGGACGCACGTTTAACAGTTTCATGGGAAAAGAGTATTTAAAACACTCTGCAACATAGTTCAAGTGCCGTGTAGGCGAGAGCCTTAAACAGTTCCGATATCATTTCACATTAGTTTTAAAACATTCACAGGACAGTTTCATATCAAAGTGTAAGTGTTTCGGGGCGGGGGATGGAGGGGTTATGTTCCCAGTGATCACCCTTCTGGATACACCCCTAACTCTACCACACGTTTCCTTTACGGCAGAAAGGCACGAAAGAAGGATACTGAAAAAAAAAAACCACCAGAGAAACGACATCAGAGCAGTTCTGTAATCGGGGTTCAAGGCAGCAGCAACCACACTTCTGCAGCAGGGACATAACGCTCTGCTGGTTTATTGCATTTCTTTTTGTTGTGGGAACAATCCAGGTATTACTCAAGTGGTTTGTAGACGGGGGCTATCTGCTCTGTAGTAAAGACAGTTAGCTCTGCTGTAGGTCATAACTGTGGACACAATTACAGACAGGAACACAACATACAGTTCTGCTGTTGTTTCTATCTGCGTTGACAATATTTACAAGATGCCAACGACTAATGTGTCCGTGTAACAACAGTCTATAAGGATTATGGGTACAAAACATTTACTTTCTATAATCATATATTTTTTTCTTGGTGCAGTCAAGGTTTCAAGTCACGGACGACGAGTTGGTGACAGTCGGGTGCGCATTCCGGGTGCAGAGTAGATAAGTACATAGTACTCTCTTCTAACTATAATTTTATTTAAGTAATTGATACTTTAACGTCATTGGTCTTCTTCCCCTCTCTTTAAGACTAACTTTTTAGTTAGTTTTCTTTATGACAATGTTTTTGAGTATTGTCTTGTTGTCCATTCTGGAGTTTTGTTTGGTTTCTCCGTCTGCTTACAATGTTCCATTTTATGTTACAGTAATTCCTGACGTTACGTTGTCCTTTTCTTCACGGTATACTTACTTCACTCACAACAGAAGAGCTTATTTATTTTAGCTGGTGTGTTGTGGATTGTTATCATTATGTTGTTATTGTTGTTTCTGTCATTGTACTATGTTTCCTATGTATAAACAAAATTATAAATAAATCAATCAATCAAGTACACAGAAGCAAAATAGCGTGACGATTCCTTTAATGTGGGAGTGCCCATTCTCTAAATGGTTTCGCGAAGTTCCGGGNCGAAATTCTGGGAACGGATTTCATATCCGACAAGCTACTGCATACTGCGAAATGTTCCCTATTGGCTGGCCTGCTGGCCGACAAGTGGACTACCGGGCGCTCATTGGTGAAAGACGTTTTAACCTGGCCAGTGAAGACATTTTGCTGGCTGCTGGCGTATGCAGCTGGAGTTCGCGGTATAGCCGGCTATTTCACCTCTGTATTCTTAAGAAGATATAGTCTATTCGCTGTAACTTCACACTTTTTGATTCAACCGTTTAAAAAATCGCCCTATGTACGACATGTTTGGTTGTTGCATAAATATGTCATGTATCACAAGCGCTTTATAATTCCATCAACATGAAAGCATCTGATTAATATTTATATTTAACTTTTACTTATATTTTATCTACAAACTATAATATTTCACTTGAAATTAATATGAATAAAACCAGAGAGAATATAAGTGTGTTGGTAGTGCCTAGTAAGAAATAGTTCTCATTCTAAATGTTATTTAAGTGAGTGCGCACGAATGTGGTGCGTTGTCACTTTGGTGTAATTTTCTAGACTCAGTTAAGATTAATTCTACTCAGGTTGAAAAAAAAACGAGATTTCTAATGGAGAGTTTGGCATGGAGAAAATTTCCGCCGCTAGGTGCGCAGTGTTCCAAAAGGTTACTTTTAATTATAATTTTAAGTTACGTGAATAATAGAAGAGAAAGATTTTTCTTAGTTGCGAAGTTGTTTTATATTTGATTTATAATTATTGCAATTATCCTTTTTTTTTAGCATAGAAAATAGAGAAAGTCTAATCATCATTCGGCACTAGCGCTTACCTAGTGGCGAGTATTTTTGGTTGCCAAACTTTTAACATTGATCTTCCCAACTTGTAGTAGAAGTAGCCTGAACTCAGTGAAGCTTTGTTAGGATGATGAGGAGGAATAGCCTGAAAGTAGAACTTAATCAGTGGTTCAGTAAGTTGGAAGTAACCGTGAACGGACTGTACTCTGCGGTCCGGGGGAGACGCGCAGCGGTACGCGGGGCCGGCCGAAGGAGCGTCCCCCCAAGGCAGGATACGGCGTGACGTACGGCGCAAGGGCGCGGCCCGTGGAAGCTGGCCCCGGAGATGAAGCGCCGCGCTCGTGATGCGGTGCCCTTCTCCGGCCAAAGCGGCGAGCCGGGTTTCGACACCCNCGTGAAGCGGTGCCCTTCTCTCCGGCCACCGCGGCGAGCCGGGTTTCGACACCCGGCGGGGTCACGCCGGGGCTGTCGCTCGTCGGACACATGGCCGACGTTGCCGCTGGCCGGCGGAATTTCTCGGGGTATTCCCATTACCACCACCATTGAATTCAATCATTGCTCCGATACATCGCTCTTTCTCGTTCACTCTCGCCTGCAGTCCGCCCATCATTTACTTTTTCTGTAACTTTGAACGTCTGGATAAAAAAAAAAAATTGTTTTGTAGCTCCTACAAAATATTTCGTCAACACACCTCAAATTTAACTGCACGGTGTTGTAAAAATTATTATTTTTTTCGTAGCAATATGAAAAGTCATTTAAATTGATTAATGAAGGGTGGATTATTTTCTAACAACTGTAAAAAAAACTTTTATTACCACAAAAAATATTTTCCGAAGTCGGTAGCACAGTACATTTAGAAGGGTCTACAAAATTTCTTCCCCGTCTCCATTCAGCAGCTTGCTAACGCATTTTCCCTGTCCCTTTAAACGCATTAATTTTCTGTATTTCGCACAAAAGAACATCAGCGCCATACTGGGTTGTTTTAACTTGATTATTATATTAAGAGTACTTAAAATATCAAGACATCAGCCATTTTTTAGGTGCCAATGTTTTGACAAGATGCGCCTAAAAATAAATTGTGGCGGTCGCAACGTATTTTGTTAGTATTCACCCTGCGAAACTTTTTGTGGTGAACAGAACATTTTTTTCTAGCCACCACTAAATAAATTTTTAGTTGTCACAAAAGTGACCGATGAGGATGANTTGTGAACAGAACATTTTTTTCTAGCCACCACTAAATAAATTTTTAGTTGTCACAAAAGTGACCGATGAGGATGAAGTGAGGTGAGCATAGAGTAGTGCCGGAATGCAAAGGCGGGTAAACGGGAGATCCCCGAGAAAACCCGCCGACCAGCGGCATCGTCCGGCACGATTCTCACATACGAAAATCCGGGAGTGATCCCGCCGGGAATCGAGCCCGGTTCGCCTAGGTGGGAGGTGAGTAGTCTGACCACTACACNGAAAATCCGGGAGTGATCCCGCCGGGAATCGAGCCCGGTTCGCCTAGGTGGGAGGTGAGTAGTCTGACCACTACACCACCGCAACCCCCTTGAAGGTTTCAGATACACCCACGCCACTGACTCAGAATTTGAGAAATGAGCTTGGCATTCTGACTGCTGAGAGCCGACTACAATCCGTCATTCTGTTCTAAATATGTGTAGGATAGGCCCTTCGTAGTATCTAATAGCGTTCATCACTGAATGTGACAAGAACTCCAAAATGTTTCAACTTGCGATATTATTAACGAACCTGCATGAATGTTCCAGAACATGTCTCATAGCGTGAAAACTCAAGCTCATTTTGTATCTGGGTTATGGTAAGTGTAACGTTTGGCAGCGTAACAGGGATGTTTACCGTCAGACTATTCTTTTNTCATTTTGTATCTGGGTTATGGTAAGTGTAACGTTTGGCAGCGTAACAGGGATGTTTACCGTCAGACTATTCTTTTTAAACGTATCTTTCATTGCTACGTAAATTATGTTAACGCGCTCTCAAGTTATAGAATTGCCTAATGTTCGTAAAAANTAAACGTATCTTTCATTGCTACGTAAATTATGTTAACGCGCTCTCAAGTTATAGAATTGCCTAATGTTCGTAAAAAACACCGGCACAAGACCTTAGGTGCCAACTATACCCCGTGAAAGCTGTCACGACAGACGTGAATTAGCCAATATTATACAGCCAGGTTGTAAAATTTTTCATTTTTGTTGCCATTTTCTAAAATCAAGACACCCTGTGCTGATAGAATGTTTTCGTTCAGCTCAAAACTCATGAGCTAATGAATTAACATTTATCTAGTGCGCAAAACACTTATTTGTTACCGTGATTAAATAGAAACGAAATAAAAAAAGCAAACAACTCGCTGTTTCTAAAAACGATGTGCTTTAGTCTCGAGATTCTCTGAGCCCTGCAAAGTCAGATTTGCACAATACATTTACAGTATAAAAACGTAGCCTTTATCTGGTGGTAAAGAGGGCATATTTAAGAGTAANTCAGATTTGCACAATACATTTACAGTATAAAAACGTAGCCTTTATCTGGTGGTAAAGAGGGCATATTTAAGAGTAATGCTACGACAGTAGCTTCCACGTAATCTTTTTGAAGTAACATAACTGTATGAAAGCAAGACGCTTGTTGTACAGATAACACTTTAAAATTCGTATAACGCATGCTATTTCACGTTTNAGAGTAACGCTACGACAGTAGCTTCCACGTAATCTTTTGAAGTAACATAACTGTATGAAAGCAAGACGCTTGTTGTACAGATAAGACTTTAAAATTCGTATAACGCATGCTATTTCACGTTGACTTCTTCTTAAAAGGAAATGAATTCACGATAAGAATCCTGCCGTTAAAAAACCGGCTAACAGCGCTTTTCAAGCAGTACTCCGGCGGTGCGACCGTTAAAGCGCGGAAGAAGTAGGTATAAGTGCTTTCAAACACACCCTCCCCCCTCCAGTTTAACGCAAGCGATAGAAATTCTCAGAGGAGGATTACGTGTGCTAACGTCAAACAGACGGTCTCCCTCGAGGACTGAACTCCAGCTAACTTGGTTTTTAAGATGGGGATGGTTCTCCTGTGGAAATGGGATGCTCACCCCTAATAGTTATAAAGAATTCATAGCGTCTCGTATCTCGAATGGGAAGCGGGAGCAAAAAATACGCGGTAACACATCCAAACTACAAACAAGGCCTACCTGCCCAGAGTCGGAGTTTGAAAATCCTCGCCCGAAAGAGGCAGTCTCCTCGCCGATCTGTTATAGTCAAAGAGTCTAGTCATTTGTATGGGTATCACCAGTAAAACGAATGTACTGATTCTGTGTAAACTGATAAGTTTCCGCAATTTATTGACACGTGTGGCATGAGCTTAGAAGATAACCATAGCATCGCCGCTGTAACTTGGGACTTGAGAGCTCTGCCAATGTTCGGCCACCTCTCCCTCAGAAATGAAACAATTGGTCGACGTGGCACGGCGTGTGGGAGAGAAAGCCTGCAGACTCGTCTCCCCGCCCGCCATCTACCTACGTTGGGTGTGGTTGGTGCATTGCGAGTCGTTCTGTCTCTCTCTTTCACTATGGCAGGCGGAGCCAAGTCCGTTCTCAGTTTTACGAACACGCAAAAATCAGATACGGAGCTTCGTCCATTGGACTTCTCAATTGGTGGGTAGTCGCTTCACGCCCTACTCTAAGATGTGTAGGTTGGCTTCATATGAGACTGCCGAAGCAAAACGTCAGCTTGAAAAACTAAAACAAATTCCTGCATGGCTTATTTTGCCAATGAAACATGGAAGTCGTCTCGAGATTATTACCTAATTATTTTCTAACACCAGGCAAAATTTTCAAAGCAGATATTGCGTAATTTGTTGTCGCAACCCATATTTCTTCACGATAGCTATTCCCTATTTTTCTTTCTACTGCTGGAATACTTATATTGCGCCACTGTTCCTATTCTTGCTGTTCCTCATAGGTATCATGTATAAACCCTCGACAAAAAATGCCACTCAATCTATAGCCTGATTTGAGATGATGGATTGCGAAGGACAACTAACACCAACCAGTCTTCTGCTATAGTAGCCTCCTACTTGCAAAATTAAAAGTAAAAGAATCCAATGTCCTACAGAAATTATATTTATATAAGGCAGAAGATCAAGGCAAACGGAAGGGTGACTCTAGCGTGGCCGTCAAATGTCTCGTCACCCACATCCGCGATGCACCGAACTGGCACACAACTAGAAGCCTCTTGAAGTTGCCCTGGCAGTAATAATATCCAGAGCAGCTCGCTGTACAAGTTCCATATCAGTTTTATTTTAACGGAAGTCTGAAAATGCCGTTTATGCTAGTTGTGTCGAATAGTTCCAAAATTATATTTGCAATGTGAGATATATCTTAATATGAGTTCCAAACTTCCGCACAAAAAATCAATAAACCTTTAATTTACACATACCTTACAATGCAATTAACGGAGCCAAGTTGCTGGACGAAACTTCCTGGCTGCAGTGGACTCCGAACCATTTGGTAACATAACTCGGTACTCATAAATTGTGGGTCATGTCAGGGCTTAGACGTAAACAATAAACGGTTCGGCCCGTACAGCGAATATGGGGTAGAGGGAGCATGCAAACTACGCAGTTACTAATTTCTGTGCCCCAACATTGAACTGCTTTTCTTCTTACAGAACTGTCAAACCATGTGGCTACGACTAAGTTGAACCCATTCTCTTCTTGAAATAAGAGCTTTGACATGCTAATACACTACTTATGAATAAGTTTAAAGTTAAACGTTACGTAAAATGTAATTTTTTCGTAAAAGCGCGAGTTTTTTTTATATCAAATGTAAATACACGAAATAGTATTGTTTGAACACGTGATTTTGAAAGTTTTGTCGGCAATTATTGAGTCAAAAATTTAGTCGACCTCAATTTAGTCTATGTCTATGGTTCGGCAGCCTCAGTATACAAGCGCAACACCTTAGCTGAACGGCTATCGAGAACCCTTTTCTAAAGATTATGACTATGGACAGGAAAATTTCGCGTTTTAAACTACCTGTATGCTATACTCTACGGTCCTATGTATTTCCGAGCATCGGATTTCTGTTCATTGGCTGCTACTCCAGTGTGTGGTCAGTCCAGGTGGCACGAGATTCGGTGCTTGTTTCCTTGTATGTCTGTTATTGGCTCATGATTTACCTGGCCGTGTCTAATAAGCTGTGATCCAATTGCAAAAAATAACAGATACATACATGTTTTTGAAGTCTAGCATGTCCTAAAATTAATTTGCGAAATTTTCCAGTCCCTAATTATTACTTCAACTGCCCAATTTCCGTTCACTTGTCAGTTCGTCGAGAGTTCATTTCTGATATGGCTCGTTAAAAGATAATGGAATATTTTTGATAGCTTTGCTTTGTTTTTAATTCTGGCCATCGTGAATCTGTCACATACAAAAATTAACGCAGCCAATAATGTGTAATAGTAAGTATCTATGGTAGCGGTTGGCACCTATGCGAACAGGGTTCTACTCCCGGCGGGGGTTTCTCCCGAATTGTCGAACGTGGGAATAGTGTCGGACGATGCCGTTAGTCGGCAAGTTTTCTCGGGTATCTCCTGTTTCCCGCCCTTGCATTCTGGCGCTGCTACATGTCCACCCCGCTTCACCCTCGTCGACTCTCAAGACCTCGATGTCAAGAGCCGCCCAAACCTCTTCACTCCACTAGTGCCAGGACTTCGAAACACGCGACACCGTGAAAATATTATAAAAATTATTATTTGTATCACGTATTTTTCCACTGTAATGTGTATAAAACAAAAAGCAAACTTTCCGAATGATCAATAATTTATACATTAAAATTTTAATAATACTTTTAAACAAGAACTATGTTTCCATATTCGATGGAGACATTTCAGCCAGCATGTACGTACGGGCGAGGTTCACTTAATATTCACCAAGTGAATCGGAGTTTGTGATATTCCTACACAAAGCCTGGCGCTGCGTTTCCGTCGTCCACTCAGCTGGTTGACTCACTGACCATACTCAAGGCACAAACGTAAGAGGAAATCGCGGCCCAGGCCACGTCAATTACGAAGGCCTCGATGTCCCCTTCCAAGGCACTGGCTCAGTTCGTGTAGTTCTAGTCTCGTGGACGTCGAAAACGTGGCTTGTGGAATATTTCCTAGACTCTTATCCTGTAACTTGAGCTTACTGAACTTAACTCACTGCGAATATATTTATGATAATGACAGCTAAAACTACAGTTACCTCGCAACTGCCTTTACGTAGTATTCCGTAAGAGGCATCTCTTTAAGGCTGTCTTATATATATGCAAAACAGCGGGCACTGTTCTCAAAATCAACTCGCTGCCTCCCCCCCGCCCCTATTATTATGGAGTGTCTTGTGTCGCATAATATGTTAATTTAGAAACTCCAACTGTAAATAGTATTAATTCTTAATAAATTTCCGAATAACAATTTAAAATACATTTACTTCAAATAGTCCAAGTTCATTTTGATAATCGCGAGATAGCATCTCTTAACCCGTGAACAGTGGCCGTTTCCGTCGTCTCAATTGTGGTTACGTTAGAGAGAAGCGTTAGACAGTGCCTCTAGGGCATTAAAAAATATACTTAGATTTTAACTGACCTACAGTCACCGTGTATTTTTGTGGGAAATATAACATACTCTAATATTTCCACCCTTCCGGGTATTCTAATCCTCTCTCTGGTGTGAGTTTGCTTGAAGTAACCTCAATACGTCAGCCATTTTCTTTCAAATATCATTCGTAAAGACGTCGGCCTGACGTCATACAAAGAGAGTCGCGAGACATTCGAAAAACTGTCATGCTTTTTAGTTACCGAATACCATTTAGCTTCATAAACACAGTTATGCGGGTGACAGAATAGTGTACAAGGCCAGTTTGAGTCGATAACCCAAGGTGGGTGTTCTTACGCTGTCCACACAGCACGTCACGTCAGCCGCTCAGGTGGGTTTTAGTCTGCGCATGTGGGTTGTTGGTGGATCTCCTGGTGCCGCACTCGTTATCGAAGCGTTCGTTGGTTCCTGCGATAGCTGACTAGATAATCCGCTTCACTTTGTTTACCAAAGCCGGATGACGTAAAGACCGGGTCACGCCAAAAGACATTGCGGTTAATCACGGCGAGCTGTCGATAAAAATAAACAAGCAAAAAAAAAAAAAAACATATTGCCTGTGCACAAATCAGGAAGGTAAACCTTACGGAATGACGAATTTAATCGTCAGAGCATGTCTTGGCTCGCAACTTATTTTTGTAGTCGCGTAATGCGTTCACGTCCTATGCTGAAAAAAAAAAAGGGAACAGCTTATTTTCTTCCCGAATGGATACACTCGCGGGGTTTATTCATTCACAGATGATGGTCGGCTGGTGTGAATCTTGTGCAAATTTTTCCTTCTCGAGCAGCAGTTTTATTTTATGTGAATTTTCTTTCCGAACATTACGTACTGCTAGTGTTTTACGAAAAATAAGCTAAATATTCATAACGTTGGTTTTTTTTTATAGCTTATATGGTGACGTGAAGGAACGAAATTAACCTTTTTTCTTCTGAAGAAGTTGGCAGGTATGTCCACAACTGTAAATTTGTTTTTTTTTTTTTTGTAATTGTAAAGGGTTTATTAACGTTCCCAGGTGTGATGCCTGAAGACTAACGGCTTCTAAACTAACATAACCTAACTTAAATCAACACCCATTCTTTACCTAGGATTCGAACCCAGAACCTCCCGTACCCCAGACTGTAAATGTAGAAACACTTTAATATCCAGTGCAGCTCAGAAATTGTAAGAAACATGTTGCAACATAGGGTTGCATATGAATATAGTTCGTAAATGAAATGGGTCAACCAGGAAGCGATGGGAATTAACTAAAGCAAGCGAATGGGCGCTCTGCCCGTTATACACACAAATGGTACATCTAGCTGACCATTGTGAAGCAGGCATGAGATAGGCGAGGATTGACGGACATATCCGCAGAAAAAGTAAAATAAGACACTTGACTTGAGCACTTGGAGAAAACTCGCACGCCACAGCAGTACCTACGATATATACAGGGGATGGGCAAAATAATATGAACACCATGCAATATAGTACATTTTGTTGCATGTTGGCAACACTGCTTCCGTGTAAATAATGCGACGCGTATGTATTGCACAGTTTACGTACCAAGTATTGTAGGTTATATTTCAGTGTATTATACGCTTTGTTCTGCGACGGTTAAAACAAGCGATCGGTGAAATGTGTGATTTCTCAGACTTCGAAAGAGGGCAAATCGTTGGTGCTCGGTTAGCGGGAGCGTCTGTGACGAACACACAACTGAATTGTTTAACGTTTCACGAGCGACAGTATCCATGGTAATGACAGCATACACAAAACATGGTAAAGTATCATCGGCAAAGAGGAATAGTGGGCAAAACCCAAAGTTAACTGACAGAGACCGACGAAAATTAAAAAGAATTGTGGCCAGACAACATAAAACTACCGCGGCAAAAGTGACAGCAGAACTCAACACTCACTTGAGTAATACTGTTTCGACAAAAACAGTACGGCGGGATCTCCACAAAGCTAACANGCTGCAATTGCGAAATCCTTTATAACGGAAGCCAACGCTAAGCTGCGAAAGAAGTGGTGCCACGATCATAAAACCTGGACACTTGATGATTGGAAGAATGTGGTATGGTCCGATGAATCATCGTTTACATTGTTTCCTACAAACGGCCGGGTTTATGTACGGAGAACCCCAAAAGAAGCCTACGATCCGGACTGCCTGCTTCCTACAGTCAAGCATGGGAGAGGTTTCGTTATGATTTGGGTGGCTATATCGTGGTATTCAGCTGGTCCTCTCATTCACATCACTGGCCGGATTACTGCGAATGAATATCTCGACATCCTCAATGATTAAGTTCTTACTATGACTAGCATATTGCTGCCAAACACTGCCATACTCCAAGATGATAATACGCCCATACACAAAGCCAAAAAGTTTCAGTCTTGGTTTGAGGAGCATCAGAATATCATCAAACATCTTCCCTGGCCGTTATGGGGTGTTTAAGAGCAGAGAGTGATGAGCAGATTTCCATCTCCAACATCATTGAAGCAATTGGCGGGTGTTTTGGTACAAGAATGGGACAACATTCCGTTGGAAACTATTCAGACACTCTACGAATCTATTCCGCGAAGAATTGCAGCTGTTCTAAAAGAAAATGGTGGCCCAACACCTTATAAATAAATAAATATTGTGTATATGTCAGGTGTACATATTATTTTGTCCATCCCCTGTATATATAGCACATTCACAGTTAATTCCAACTTTTGTGAAGTCCTGCTAAAGTTCTACTTTCAGGATATTCCTCCACCCCATACAAACAAAGCTTAACCGAGTCTAGGAAATTACACCAAAGGAACTGAGCACCACATTCGTGTGCAATCAGTCTAATATTTTGTATAAGAACTATTTATTACTAGGTATTACCAACACACCAATTTTCTCCCTGTCTTATTAATGTTAATTATAAGCTAAAGACAATAATATATAGATAAAATATAAGTAAAAGTTTTGACGCATGGCATAATTAGGAATATTAAGAAAGCGGCGCTGTCACCAACCCCCTCCCACTCCCCGCCTGCTTAAACCAGTATAGAGAGACACGTGCCAGTCGTAATCACCGCAGAGAAAGGTCAAGCCGAGATAGGAGTGCGTGCAGGCCTTACACGTGTCCTGCAGCGCAGTCCACTCACCCACCTCCCCCTCCCTCTAGCAAGCTCATGAAACTCGTAATGCTGAGAAATCACGAGATAGTCACGTGTAATATGCCTGAAGTTGAAAACACGCACCAAGAAACAGCTGACAAGCTTGGAAAGGGTGCCACCTCCCCCCCCCCAATTTTCAGGCAACCATGGCACGTTTTTGAAGTGCATTGTTCTGCTTCCTCCCACCTCCCCCCTAGTCCAAACAAGGGGACATGTGCAGGAATTTAGGGAGGGAGGCTAGAAAGGATATAAGCCTCTTTGTGGGGAGGGTGAGTGTTAGTTTTTATCAGTCATCAGTTGAAAATCAATCGCGCAGAGAGCAGCCGGGGGAGATCGGACCCCCGGCCACAGCAGTACGTCAGTAGAGCAGTTCGTGAGCAGTACGTCAGGGA
>NQII01007952.1:5639-33336 GCA_002778355.1 Clitarchus hookeri | reverse complement strand
GACGGGTGGGGGCCCACACACAGGGTCCATCGCCGGGACGTGGTAGGGTAGTAAGCAGTCCGTTACTACCCTACGCCGAGAACGGGAGCGAGTGGTGAGCTTCACCGAGAAGCGCCATGTCAAGAAGTAGCCAGCTGCGTGCAACAAGCCAACCACAGAGGACCTTTAACCGAGCCATCCAACTCACCAGACCTCAACTGCCGGAACAACTACCACGCAACATGTGCAGATAAGTAATCCCGTCGTCACTCAGGGACCTGTTCTGTCACCTAATGCCCCTGCAGCATCGGAAACGTAGCCAGAAAAATGTACATTGTAACCAGCCCTTCAGGCCTGAACTCGCAGGGCGTTAAAGTATGTATTAAGTCCCGCAACAGTACCGGGAATGTGTAAGTAAATTCCCGTTAAATAAACCTGTTCCAAACTAAGAAGTCGTGATGAAGTCATTGAGTGATTTACCCTCAAATCCCAGGCACCCTATAGTCTGTGCCACTGAACATTAACCGAAGACGCTACGAACCACCTGTACACAACAGGTGGGGACTAGCCAAAATGTGTTAGTTTAATGTATCCAAAAATGAGGTACTTTTATGTTAACACAATTGTAAAACGCTTGTGATCAATTATATATATTAAGGAAACAACCAAGTACGTCATGCATGGGGTGATTCTTCAAAGGTTTGATTCAAAAAGTGTTAAGAAACCGCGAATAGACTATACCATCACGAGTGCCACGCCACACTGGTATTACTGGACTGACATTTTCCGCATTCGCTGCTTCAGCAGCATACATTCAAATTGATTAGATGTTTGTCCACTCTAAATATTATAATCAAAATGTTAAAGAGACGTTAGCGAAACAAGTAAAATAAGATTTAACAGGAATTCTAACAATAAACAAAGCTACTTAGATTATATAAAAATAATTATCTGAACAACTTCGAAGATTATGTAAGAACTGTGTCTTATTCGTTTAAGCTGTAGTTTTTTGCGGTAATTACTTGTCTGCCGCACAATACCGCCACGAATATTTGCATAACTATTAAAGGGCTTATTTGCAACAAGACAGAAGCTAGCGTTGACAACGCAAAGCTTTCTTCATATCCAATAATTTAACGTTCTCAGGCACACTCTCTAACTACGATGTGATATGCGTCTAGAATTATATAATTTAATAAACTATAAAAGGCATTTTTATTACCTCTCGTGGCCGTGGGTGAGCAGAATTGGCTAGCATTACAACGCTCCCGAGGTGCAAAATAAAAACAGAAAAAGGAACACAAAATTTGTTTTCAGTAAGCCGCCCACGTCAACGAGTCTCGCGTCCCTAAGCCAACTGAGGCAGGCCGAAGACTCTATCACAACAGAAATTTACATTTCAAGGCCGTAACAAAGCCAATAATATTACGCTTCGAGTAGCTCTGTGCATTTCCATTGTAAACAATGAGCATGCAACTAGTAACTGTTGGGGCAAGGTTAATAAAATGTGGGACTTTAACCAGGTGACCAGGTTAAAATTCCGGCAAACAAACATATTGAATGAACATGCGTGCTGCACACGTTACTTTCTACTGAACAATTGTTTCGTAGTAGCAGAATGGAAATACAGACGCCAAAAAGAATAGCAGAGGTTACGTGTAGAGTGTTTCACATGAAGGCGAACTCTGGCCAATGAAACCCTAAACAAGAAAATACAAGAGGCTTTTGAGTTACGGATATGGAGAAGACGGAGGAGACATGGAGGGAGAACAGAGCAAGGAATTAAAAATTAGGCCTACTAAAGAAAGTTGGCTGAAAGAAAAACATACAGGTTACACGAAAGAAATAGACAAGGTAGATGCCCAGTTGGCTGTGAAGAACTAAAAGAAAGATAGGAGAAAGATACAAATAAATTAAATTATGCATTAGAATGTTGGACGAATACTTTAAGACGAAAAGTAAAATGACGGCTTAGGACAGAAATTTACGAGGAAGGCATTATGCGAGAATATGATTTCAAGAATGATATAGTAATTTATTTATTGTTATATACCTGCATCGAGAAGTCAATTTGGAATAATTAAAAATCGGCAACCAAGCACAACACCTCATCCAAAGGTGTCTCTGGGCCTTTTGCGTCAAAGATTTTTGTTTACTGACAACTTACGACATAGGCATAACCTTCCAACATTGTACGGAGTGTATAAATGCGGTGAAGTAGAATAACTGACTCGCATTCAGAGAGCGTACATTCGATCTGATAGACTGCACTGCAGATGACTTCCAAATGGCTATCCAATCTCATTCCAGGCAAATGGCAGTGCAGTTCCTTGATACCTGCATTCGCAAAGTCTTTGATTATCCTCTAGGAGTATAAGAAAGATTAATGTAAATTTTGCTTCTCGTTTTCTCTGGTTATGAAATTATGCCTTTCAGTTTAAAATGCCGTGAATAAAATGTAACTGAAAACAATAGTAATTTGATTTAATTTGATCATTTATATCGCAAAAAACCTCATTGGATATTTCCTTCTGTAGATCCTCAGGTTCAACAATATAAACATGAACTCACGAATTCGGAACAGCTGGTCGTTCAGTCACATTTGATCTGTATACTACGTGGAGCTGTGCGAGTGTCAAAGCTGACTGCTCTCAAAGGCAGCACTGCTGCTGCGGGGAAACGATCCGGAAACATCCCAGTTATAAAATTAGGGTAAGAACTTCACACCACAGACTAATAAACAAGTAGACNGGGAAACGATCCGGAAACATCCCAGTTATAAAATTAGGGTAAGAACTTCACACCACAGACTAATAAACAAGTAGACCTATTTTCGTCTTCCGCGAATGTCCCCGACATTCAATCACCCATCGCTAGAGAGACCCAAATTTCGTGAAAAGATTTCCTCCGATGTTGGATTTAAATAACCTACGGGCATATCTCCAGCTTCCTTTTGCTTACTGGTCGCTTGTATTTGTGAGAAAATATATAATCACTCGGATGGCAAATCAGAATCAGGCTACTCATGTAGTGTGCGTCTGTGATTCGCAAGCAGTCACTTAAGACACGTAATAAGTAAATCATCAAATTAAGAAAGTAAATCTCAGCTAAAGTGTTATGAAATACAACAAATTGGGCGTCCCTACCCATCGCCAATAGAACTGTCAAAATAACACGGCCAAACAGTTGGGAATATGTTTGTTTTCGTTTGGTTTTTAAACACACCGACGCTTTTATACGAACAAAATGTTTTGACTAACCTGAATATATTCTCGTTACATTAAAATTATGTCAAAGTTGCGTAGAAACGTCCCAGAGCACTTACTTGCGTAATCAGTTTTCTAACCTCAAATATAGTCAAAAATGTTTTAATAGTGCTACTGAAAAATAAAATTTAAAAAAAGTCCAACTCTGAAACACGGATAGTGATTACTGCGTAGCTGGCATGCGTACTCTACCCCATATTTCCTCTACGCTGCACACGGCCCACCACTATAAACATTTCTGTAAGAAACATACGTTACTGGGAAAAATAAATATTACATCTTATTTGACCACGATTGGAGTCTCCGTGTTTATAAGTTAATGGTAAGCTTAATGTAAATTTAACCAGGTTTGTAAACTCAATATCTATTTAACCTCCACTTAACAGCATTAACAAAACCTATTCTAAACTCCGTGGCACGGAACATTTCTTCAGGTACGGAACCCGTAGTGCAATAGGGAAATTTGCATTTTCCAGCTCAATAAATTCTCGATCCAAGTTAGTATGTTAAAGTTCTTTCGAGTTAAAATAATGGACTCTCAGAAACTGGCTAACATAAACGAATCTCATTGTAGATAAAATGTAAGGCGAATGCGAAGCGTAATTATTTCACTCAGTTTGAAGAGAAGAAAGAAGCAGTAACGGCCAATGTTAGTACGCCGGCGATTTAACAAGAAGTCTTTTCTCCATCGTCGCAGAATCAGCTTCAAAGCGCCCCACAGACCTCAAAGGATTCCAGCCCAAGGTACCAGGCACCGTTTGGAATGACTAACTACCAGTCTTCGTCCACATCGTGCTACAGTCCATCAATTTAGATGGCAATCTAAAGGAATTTTACATTTGCGCATTTTTGTTAGATAAAGTNGCTGACGGAAGTAAAACCATGTCGTCACATTTTCTTAACAATAAAATCTGCAGGAATTTGCATGAATAATCTGTGTAGTAGACTGATTATAAATAATATGCATATCAAATTGCAACATTAAATGTGTTTTACTAACAACTGCGTTTTAGCGTCACCCATTTAAAAGAAAAAAATTGCATAACAGACAGTTTACATAATGTAGAATGCATAAAAATTTAGAACGATTCTTACACAAATCTCGAACTTCAAAGTCCGCACAGCAACAGCACGGCCTACTACAATCTGTGCCACGCAAGCCAACTGTGAGATTTATAAACAAGTAAAATATTCAAATGAAAAGCTATCTGTTTCCCTGACAAAAAAAAACCTCAATTTGATTTGTTGAGCAACCAATGTTCCGTATTACTAAATTCTTATATAGCAATCACCATAAACATTTTATATGATATTTAGATATGGTGGTTTTTTCGCGGGAAAAGTTGACTGTTTGCTAGAATTCAACGTACTGTACACATGTCAGACAGTTTTTTTTTCTTGTTGGCTGTCATGCATGTATGAAGCTACTCTCCCATTTCACTGGGCCAATGAGGATTCTAATACTAAAGGCAGAACGTTCGTGATTGGTCTGCAAACAACTTAGTCGAGTCAAAACTTTGTTCATCCAATCAAAAAATAAATAAACTAGTCGTGTTATAGAAAGTATGTTGGCTCAAATAATTTTCGCGATTTTCCATCATCTCTAATGATAATTAATTTACAATCACATCTGTGAAATATGTTTAAGAGAAAAAAAATACCCAAAAAATTAAAAAGTAATAAAAATCGTTTATTACGCGTATCCGTTATATCATTGCCAATTACGTAGCTTCGCTAAACAGCCGTAGTTGTAAATTTGTAATAGAAAATACATTTTTTTAGATATATTTAAGCTCGATAAAATATGATTATTTTGTTCTACTGTCAAATTTCGTACGATTACAAACTAACAGCAACATTTCCGCAGAGACAACAAAGTTCATCAGTAACAGTCCAGTGATTCGCGTGATTAAAAAAGGTTATCAAGCACATATTGACGGAAAAAATTAATTTGATCCAACCGCGATTTAGATTAAACCAAACTTTCCCTTCAGTCGCAGAACAAATATGCTTTGGCACATTGCGATACACGAAATTATGATAGTAAGTAATGCTTTCAAATCATTTGAATCAAACCCACAGATTAATCGATTCCAAATAAGTATGCACAGAAACATACATGCCATAAAGTCATATTGTAAAATATTATTTCCAGTAGAAGTGCATTAAACTGTGTTAGCAGGGGAATGCCCCGTGAAATTTCAAGTTTCTAACAATTTTCCCTCGCCATGTACCTATCGTTTTAATATAGCCTCCTCGCCATCTTCTTGGAGCAGATAAAGGCCCCGATGTAGCAACTCGTACAAACTTCCGTACTAGCAACTTAAGTTTTACAAACAAAGTAGCAATTATTAGTTGTGTACGTGAACAGGAAATCGAACCGAAGATTCCTTTTTGCCTTGCGGATGCCTTTTACAGATGTGCGATTGAAAATACCAGTGCCATTTGCATCGGTAAAAAAAAAAAAAAAAAACTATGACACGCAGAGTTAAAAAAAAAAAAAACATGTGAGTTTGCGGTATTAGAAATTTTTCTATTTACTTTTTCTTCCGTTCCTGTGCCTAAACTTCCGCTTGCTTAAACTTCGCAACTATCAGTTTCTGCTAAAATTGACATGCGTGCTTTCTCCATTATGGGTGGGGAAAAACTGCTCAGTATCTGCGCCCACTGGAGCACGTGGGTCGAGGATCCCAGCAGTGTTTGTCTATTGCAATGAATAGGGCTCTAGGTACTGTGAATGTTTGTTTTCCGCTATAAAATATTTCAACGCAGTTTTAGTTGCGACCGTTGCTGCATTATGTTAGGCAGTTTTGCTCGTTTAGACTGTGGGAACATGGCAGTAGCATCAATTACGTATTTGGCAACGTTTTATAAACGTTTCACAATGAATATTTATTAATATTACCTGGTACCGAATTACATTGAGAAATTGGTTGTAAATGTTTTTAGCTTGGAGATCTGGTTTGCTTTTTGCGTTTAGGGTAAATGGATATACTCTTTTAGCATATACATATTACTTGTGATAAAAGTAATTTTTATAATCTTGAGTAGTGTTTTCTTGAAGTTGATATTACATGGTCATTTAAATATTTATTGCCTGGATGTCGTATTCGTAAAAATACCACAATCTTGTTTCATATATAATTTTTTGGTATACCTACTATGCATGTGGGAATTGGTAACCAGACTGCAACGACAAAGTGAATGATTTTTATCAGATTCATAATGAAAACAGAACTGAGTAATTACAGAGTTGAATAAAATTGGTTATGTTTAATATGATTTAAGTTGAACATATTTTTAATTAGTTTTGTAGGTGTTTATGAGTTAATGGAACCCCATTGAATTTTCTGCTAACGTCAGACCCAATATAATTGTTGAGGAAAATTTCATTAATTGTGAAATATCTCATTACTGAATTGTACGTAAATGGAATAAATGTTATATTGGCCATTTAATTCATATCATTTGGTGTATGTTGCAGTTTTATTGACCAATTCCCCTTAACACGAGAATACACTACGAAGTACTTAACATTAGTATAAGCGGGTAGTGCACGACTCTTGCCATTCCACGTGATGATCTTACTTGGTTTTGGTTGATGTGAACTATTTTTAGGTGCGGATATATAATTTTAAATTAGGGAAGTAAGACAAAGCTACGTCGTTACGGTGTGGAACTCGTCGTCAGCAGCGTTCGACCGCAAGACCTTTCCAACGGATGCAGCCTGTCTGTGCGCTTTAGGAACCCACAACTGACTTAACATTAAATCGCCAGACTTCGTTCTGTAGGATTTTCAGTCCGAAACACAGCTACACCAAATGGAGAAAACTTCCGAAAGACTTTTCTCACGCGGTTGTGGTGGGGCGGACTTGATATTTCTTGAATAGTGTGAGAATTTTTCAGGAAGCCTCCTCATCCCACATCCGCAAAACTTGGTTTTGTTAGGCGGGAGGAGTGCCCAACCCTACCCCCTCCATCATGTATTTATCAATTTATTGAAGACACATAATAAACAATAGCTTATCAAGCTTTATCAAATTTTAATTAACACAGCTTTGCATGTCTTAATTTCTGAGGAGTGACTTCCGGAAAGAAATAAGTAATTTTTTCTTGCGGGTAGTCACAGAAATTGCACTAACAGTAGTCAAGTAATACATATGTTTGAAAACGTAGAAAGAAATGCTCTATGGCCTGACTATGATTAAAAAATACAAAGTCTGTGATACAGATTGTGATAAAAAATGTAAAATTCCGTAAATTTAAGCTGGCCTGGAATGATACCCCTTAAGAGGCAGTGTCATTTCAAAGTAGATAATGTATTTTTATTAACTGTCGTAGGGGTTGGGGTAGCNGCTTTATCAAATTTTAATTAACACAGCTTTGCATGTCTTAATTTCTGAGGAGTGACTTCCGGAAAGAAATAAGTAAGTTTTTCTTGCGGGTAGTCACAGAAATTGCACTAACAGTAGTCAAGTAATACATATGTTTGAAAACGTAGAAAGAAATGCTCTATGGCCTGACTATGATTAAAAAATACAAAGTCTGTGATACAGATTGTAATAAAAAATTTAAAATTCCGTAAATTTAAGCTGGCCTGGAAAGATACCCCTTAAGAGGCAGTGTCATTTCAAAGTAGATAATGTATTTTTATTAACTGTCGTAGGGGTTGGGGTAGCNAGATACCCCTTAAGAGGCAGTGTCATTTCAAAGTAGATAATGTATTTTTATTAACTGTCGTAGGGGTTGGGGTAGCATAGTGGTTAGACTACTCGCCTCCCTCTTAGGCAAACCTGGGTCGATTCCCGGCGAGGTCACTCCTTGATTTTTGCATGTGGGAATCGTGCCGAACTATGCCACTGGTCAGCGGGTTTTCTCGAGGATTTCCCGTTTCCCTTTCCCTCACCCTTTCATTCCGGCGCTGCTTCATACTCACCTTGCTTCATCCTCATCGGCTCTTAAGACCGCGATGTTAAGAGCCGCCCAAATATCTTCCCTCATTAACTGTCGCGCTTTGTGCCGGTTGGCTAACTAGGTCTGTGCGGAACGAACATTAAAAACTGGCACACACATTCATAGCTTCTTCAGGATCCGAATGACAAACTATAGAGTTGACACTTTTATCACTTCTCACAAGCGCAGAAGAACCAATTGGTAAATACTTTTCTTAAGGAAGTCGCATTCATGGAGCTGCGTTTGAGGCTCGTGCTGCATGTATAGTCCATTCACGGTTACTTCCAACCAACTTTTCTGAAGCCCTGCTTATGTTCTACTTCCAGGATATTTCACCGCTTCACGGACACAAAGCTGAACCGAGTCTACAAAATTACACCAAAGGGACAATACCTCGCTTTCGTGCGCACTCAGTGTAATAATATTTTGCAAAAGAACTATTTCTTACTAGCCATTACCAACACACATATTTTCTCCCTGAATTTATTCATATTAATTGTAAATGAAATATTAAAATTTATAAATAAATTCTAAGTAAGAGTTCAGTTAAACCAAACATTAGATGCCTTTATGTTAACAGAAATATATAACGTTTGTGATACACGACATAGGGTGATTGTAACGTCCCTGTCCATTTGTAAGAAATCGTTAATATATCTTGTGTTTGTTTTAGGTATTGAAAATGCTCACAATTGAAGAGAGGATAGCCGTGGTCCGTGCTTGTCTGAGAGGACCAACGTACGATGCAGTGAGCGCTGATTTCACACGGAGATTTAGAAAACCTGGCCACACAAATGTGACCGTTCGCTGTCTTGTCGACAAATTCAATTGCGCAGGGAGTGTTAAGGACGAAGAGCGTTCAGGCAGGCCATCGGTATCTAAATACAACGTGAAACTGATTTAGCAAGCTATCGAACGAAGCCCTGGTGCACCGACTCTGCGTCTCAGTCGTGAGCTTGATGTTCCACAATCCACTGTGTGGAAGATTTTACACTTTTCGTTGAACAAACGTGCGTGTCGTGTTCAAGTCATGCACACTAATGAGGCTGAAGATTATGCTGCGCGTCAAGCGATGTGCTATGATCATGTTCAGGCTGCAGAAAATCACAATTTAACGGAAAACATCTTATTCGGCAATGAGGCGACATTCAACACTTGTGGCTTTGTCAACAAACACAATGTCAAATATGGGCAGACAAGCAGCCAACCTTTGAATGGATAAGAGATACACCCAAAGTGAATGTGTGGTTAGGAATGACACAGGCGACAATATATAGCTCCTTTATGTTTCAGGAAGCAACGATTACAGGAAACATGCATCTGGACATGTTACAACTGTTTTTTGTGCCTTANGCTCCTTTATGTTTCAGGAAGCAACGATTACAGGAAACATGCATCTGGACATGTTACAACTGTTTTTTGTGCCTTATGTACAGCAAGATGGCGTTATGAAAACAGTTGTGTTTCAACCAGATGGGTACCACCACATTTTGCGAACATTGTTTGTGATTTCTTGAACGAAATCTTTCCGGNGCTCCTTTATGTTTCAGGAAGCAACGATTACAGGAAACATGCATCTGGACATGTTACAACTGTTTTTTGTGCCTTAATTACAGCAAGATGGCGTTATGAAAACCGTTGTGTTTCAACCAGATGGGTACCACCACATTTTGCGAACATTGTTTGTGATTTCTTGAACGAAATCTTTCCGGNAGTTGTGTTTCAACCAGATGGGTACCACCACATTTTGCGAACATTGTTTGTGATTTCTTGAACGAAATCTTTCCGGGAAGATGGACAGACAGAGGATCACAACGCATGTGGACGCCGCGGTCTACAGAGTCAACCCCGCTCGATTTCTTTGCATGGGACTACATCAAATCGCGGGTGTATCGAACTAAGGTTCGAGATATTGAACATTTGAAAAATAGAATTATACGTGCGTTGATACTATTACACCGCACATGTAGGCTAACGTTTTTCGATAGTCCTTACAACGTTGGCAGCTCTGGTTTGAAAGGTAAGGGGGTCATGTTTAAGTGAGGTAATGTGCTGTGTAGCAGTGTGCGTGGATTTATTACCGCCATAAAGCGTTGTGTCATTTTAAGCAGTTTTCACAGAAATGGATAGGGATTTTATAATCAATGCTCCAACGCATTTCAAGCACCNGTTGTGTCATTTTAAGCAGTTTTCACAGAAATGGATAGGGATTTTATAATCAATGCTCCAACGCATTTCAAGCACCTTAAAGCTGGCGTGATCTTATATATTTTTAATAATCGTAATAAAGTCAATAGGCAATCCTTAACAGCACTATANACCTTAAAGCTGGCGTGATCTTATATATTTTTAATAATCGTAATAAAGTCAATAGGCAATCCTTAACAGCACTATAAAATCCATTTCTGTTGCAACTATCCCTTCCTCAAACACATACCTTTCTTATTTTTTCTTGCAGACTAAAACTACAATCCTGTAGCAAGGGGCGGACAGGCCACGCAGAGTTGGGAGGTTGGAAATCCCACCCAGACCCTTACAGCCGGAGGCCCTTTCGATCTGCATGAAGTAAAAAATGGAAAAGGAGATAGTTAACAGGAAAGGTTAAGAGTCCGCAGTAGTGAAGCTAAGAGACAGCGATAAGAGAGAAACAAAGAAGGAAAGAAAAGTGATGATGTGTTCTTGGCTTTGGGATTCCAGCCGAGTCAAGTATTCTCTTCCCAACGTTTCAGCAGTAACCATTAAGAAATAATAACATATAACTTATTATATTATTCGTATTTAAAAGAGTCCTGAATAAACTTAAAAAGAAACTATAAAGGTTAAAATTAGAACATTATCCTGAGGGTATTTCATACCTTGAGACCTTGGTTTGCTCATTCTATTGAATTCACTAAGCAATCACTTGAAGATCCTGTTGTTCTGGTTCTTGATGGCCACTATTCGCACACCAGAAATATCGATGTGATAAGATTGGCTAGAGAACACCATGTTTCAATCATTTGTATCCCTCCTCACAGTTCACACAAAATGCAGCCACTATATCCTGGCTTCATGAAGCCTTTTCGAAGCCTTATGCTTCAAAAATACAGTCATTCCTAAGAAACAACCCTAATCGTATTGTAACACCACTATTGGTTGCAAATTTGTTCATCGAAGCATACTAACGAGCTGCAACAATGGAAACAGCAGTTAATGCATTCCGCAAAGCAGGACTTCATCCATTCACCAAAGGCGTGTTTCGTGAATGTGACTTTGTTAATCATAGATGTTAAAAAACAAAAAATTCCTGAGCTATGTGATGATACCAACCTAACTGTCATTAAAGACAATTCACACGACACATCTGCCAGTGCAAGAGACCTTGTAATGCTCCCCCTGTTCTGCATATGGATACCTCACATGGTTCTGGCGCAGGACCTTCTGATGCTCTGCCTATTCCACCAATGGACATCGCACATGGTACATCTTCTTATGTAGGACCTTCTAGTGCTCACAATTCACATATGTTGGGCACAGCAAGCAACAAACTTGCAAATGCAACTTCGGCCCTTCAGGTGTAAAGCTTCCTGCCTCAACAAAAGACATAAAACCACTTCCAATTCTTTCNGCAAATGCAACTTCGGCCCTTCAGGTGTAAAGCTTCCTGCCTCAACAAAAGACATAAAACCACTTCCAATTCTTTCAGTAGTACTACGAAGTCGAAGAGGGGGTAATGCATCTGTAATTACCTCATCACCTTGCAAATCCAATCTCCTGAAGAGTTTGAAAAGATCTAAAGCATCAAAGAATAAAAAAGAAGCTGCAGGAAAATGTCGTAAAACGCTGTTAAAAAATAAACATTTTACCGACACATCAAAGTCAAGAAGTTGCAAAAGAAGATTAATGGACAGCTCTAGCAGCGAAGAATCTGACGATGATNGACCGACACATCAAAGTCAAGAAGTTGCAAAAGAAGATTAATGGACAGCTCTAGCAGCGAAGAATCTGACGATGATTTCTGCAATATGAGATAGATCTGGTTAAGACGACCACGATGCTGAGTGCCTCATCTGTGGATGCATATTTTCAGACGACAAACATGGTGAAAAGTGGCTACAGTGCACTGTCTGCTATAGCTGGGCTCATGAACACTGTGGTGCCACTGGCCTTCACTTTGTCTGTTCTTAGTGCCGAAAGAGGGTAAAAAATAACGTGTCTCGTATTAGTAACTATTTTTATTTCTGAAAAAGTGCACTTTTTTTTTTTGGCAGAGGACGTAAATATTTTTTTTTTAAACAAATTGTATGTATTGCATTTTGAATTCATATATATTGATTTATATTGTACATGGTCAATGTTCATTTACGTTCACTTTATAAAAAGTTATGAAAATTTTCAAAATGGGTCTCATAATCGGTGCCTTTATCTTAATCTTTAAAATAATTGATTCAATATAAATCTAATATTCAATGTGTAACTATATTCTATGTTTAAGTGAAAGAGAGGCTACACTATCTTATCTTAACTATAATATTAGAAAATACGTTACATAACATAATCTAAAACCCCACATTTAAATTGAACTTAGCCACGTAGGGAAATGTGAGTATGTTAAAGCTGATCAAGTGTTGAAAAGGATTTTCTAAATTATTAATCAATTTTACCTTTATTTACATGTCAAATAGCTGCCTAGCAAAAACGGATAAAATAGGAATATAAACTTNTTATTAATCAATTTTACCTTTATTTACATGTCAAATAGCTGCCTAGCAAAAACGGATAAAATAGGAATATAAACTTAAAAAAAATTATATATAAGAGAATTATGGGTATTTGATTCTAAATCATGCACTAAACAAATTTTAAACTCGTTGGTTATGCATGTGGCTACAGATAAATATTTGTGAAATTTCCAAAACAGATGTAAGATATAATTTCAACTTGTTATGTGGTACTTGTGGTTTAAAGTTTTTAAATAAGCCTGGAAATTAAAATATTTGGAAGCCAGATCCTAATCGCAAGCAGTCATTTGTCGGATTCNAAAGTTTTTAAATAAGCCTGGAAATTAAAATATTTGGAAGCCAGATCCTAATCGCAAGCAGTCATTTGTCGGATTCCAAAGAAGCTCGTTGTAAAGCTATGACGTTAATAAACACCTAATATGAAATAAACCTCTGTGGTTATAATTATTTTATAATATTTATGTAATAAAAATAAGTTAAAATTATTATTTTCATCACATTTTAGAAAACATTTATTTGTATGACTAATATGATATCTTCATGGAGTTACAACGGGGCATATATTAAAGTATACAGAAAATATTGAATAAAATGTAACATTTTGACGTTTTTAAAGGTCTGAAAAAGTTGGTGAAGAGGGGTGAAGTCAACAGTAGATTTTGTTACAAACTAAATTAATTAATAATATACCCGAATAGTATACTTGAGTAGTTGCAGTAGTAGAACATAAATGTAAAGAGAAAAGCACCTTAAAAATTATTTCAAGTGACAAATGTTAAAATGTAACATAAATAAATTAATATATATATATATAATGAAAAGTGTTCTATTGGAGCGGAAACTAACCCTGTCACGTGGGTGCCCGTGCAGGTAGGGGACTGCGTAAAGTCTGTTCGCGATAAAGTGAACCCTTTGGAAATAAACTCTTGAAAAATATCACTGTCCCTACCTGCGTGTACTTTAAACGGACGCACGTAGTGGCATGCGCTCAGTAAAGTTGGTAACGACAGGGAAAGTAGTCCCATGTCTCATCAAAGTTGAATTAAAAATGTTAGGTAAACATTTTGTTAATGCTATAATATTTTTTTCTTTTTTTCTTAATGCATATAAGTGTATGGATTAGAAAATGTATAAAAATATTTACTTTTATAGTAATTTTAGAGTTTTCCTAAACTGNATGCATATAAGTGTATGGATTAGAAAATGTATAAAAATATTTACTTTTATAGTAATTTTAGAGTTTTCCTAAACTGACGCATGAATAAAGTGATCAGGTCCACGGTAATGTTGATTTTACATACGGCGGAAGGATACACAAAGTGGTCGTTTTACTGAGAACACCTGATAACCAGGTGTGAGTTGACAGCCCGTAGGCAGGCGCGGCGGCGGCAGGGGTGCGAGTTGCGCGGCTGTACGTCGGGGCGGCCGCCAATTACGCGGACCACACACGCGCACAGCGAAGACGCCGGACTGCACGGGCGGAGCGCGAGGAGAGATCAAAGCGTGGCGTGGCGGGACGGAGGCCGCGGCGGATGCGCGGCGCCCACCACGCATGATTGCCGTAATCACGCCAGGCCGCCCTTCATTAATAGAACAATCTCCGACACGCGAGGGCTCTGCGGGAGGGTGAAACTACGCATAAACGTGGGCTAGAACCACCCCCTTCCTCTTATAAACCATCCCTTCTCGGCCCACACACCGTGACCTCAGGCATCTCGGAGAACTATTACACATGCCACGGCGCGAACTATGCTTTCTTTAAACTAAGCGGCAGGAGAATAATTTTTCAAAACATTTCCAGCCTACACCCTTCAAACCTGGGTTCCTGCCAATCAGAACATTGGTATTGTTATATGAGTTATGGTTCATCATCATACCTTAACAATGCTATAGGGACGTAACAAGTTATTGATACAAGTTATGTAATAAAAACTATATAAAAGGGGTTTATTTAACATTAAGGTTGTACAAAATTATTTCTATATATATATATATATATATATATATATACAATTGAATATTAACGGGGGGAGCTATACAAATAAACTGAAATATTAAATTATATCACATTACAAATTATAGAGATTTAACGAGCCACATTGTGAGTAAAGTCTAATTGGAGAGTCCCCACCTTGCTCATGATTCCGGAGGCTGATTAAGATGGCGGAAATCGACGCCCGGACACACCCATCTTCAATGGTCTTCTCGCTCCATCGCCCCGATGACAAAAATACACCGCCCTCGGGTTTCACTGTCCTATATCGGCTGCATTGTCCCTGTTTACTGGCCGGTGGAGGGGGTTTCTGTGGTTCGCGATTTCGTAACTGATTTCAGCAATTACGGCCCTTGTCCTGTATAAATATGTGAAGGTGTNTCTTCTCGCTCCATCGCCCCGATGACAAAAATACACCGCCCTCGGGTTTCACTGTCCTATATCGGCTGCATTGTCCCCGTTTACTGGCCGGTGGAGGGGGTTTCTGTGGTTCGCGATTTCGTAACTGATTTCAGCAATTACGGCCTTTGTCCTGTATAAATATGTGAAGGTGGGATCAGGTGCGCGGCTCAGCTAAGGCCTGATCACAACTGATTACAGCATATACAAACTACAGAACCTGCAGTTATAACGATAAAAAAAAACATTCAGCTTATGATAAACTGAAAATAATCTGTTCGCTATACTGAAGAAATTCCATAAACCTACCAATAAACTATCTCTAGGCACTGGAAAATTTCGCGAATTCATTTTACGGCAAGCTAGACTTCAAACAATGTTATGTATGGAATGTGAACATAGTTAGGGACACCCGACTTTCGCGAAAATATTTCCGCGCATGTTAGGTTTCAATACACTATATCCTTTAGCTNACATAGTTAGGGACACCCGACTTTCGCGAAAATATTTCCGCGCATGTTAGGTTTCAATACACTATATCCTTTAGCTTATTGGTCACGTGTCTTTGTCAGAAAACATTTTCATACTTGGCTGGCCAATGAGAATTAGGTTACTCCTGCGGTGTGCGTCTGTGATTCGCGAACAGACACCTAAGACGCGTAACACGTAAAATCATGCAATCAATAAAGTGGATCTGAGTTTGAAATACAACTGGCCATGAAGTCATTTCGCAAAAATCGGGTGTCCATAATCATAGTTTATCAGACATGGCCAGGTGAACTCTGAGCCGAAAATAGGCCTGCAAGGAAGCCTAATGTCACCTGGTCTGAGGTAAAACTGGCTTCACACTGGGACAGCAGGCAACGAGCACAATGCTGAGGCTTCAAAACACATAGGACCGTGGAGTCTATCACAGAGTACTCAAGAATACTGAGGTGTAAAAGCCGCTTACACCGAGAACACCAGCTGCATACGCCAACAAAGTAGCGTCACTGGCCAGCAACATGTCCCAATGACTTACACCAATCACCGCCCTGGTAACTTACTCGTCAGTCGGCATCCCAGCCAGCAGAGAGGCCCGCTCCAGACATGGAGGAAGGAGTAACAGGAGATACCATGCGATGACGTCATTTAAGCTGCATTCTAGTCCATCACCATAGTATGACACCCAAAACATTGAACGTGTTGAGGCAGGTTTGTGTATTTAGTGCATGTAATACGTGGAAGTTTTTAAACAAATAACATTTAATGAAGCTAAACGATCAGGCTAAATATCAACATGCTCTGATACAATAATTTAATTTTAATTTTCACAGGTTAAGTTTGCAATGTTTTGGGTGTCACAACATGGCAGACAGGGTTCATAATTTTATCATGCAGATCCACATACAAGGCCACCCCTTTGTTCCACAACCTTCGCGTAGCCAAACAGAAAATGTGTACGCCCACATAAAAGGAAACGCAAAGCCATTTAACNCTTTGTTCCACAACCTTCGCGTAGCCAAACAGAAAATGTGTACGCCCACATAAAAGGAAACGCAAAGCCATTTAACATCTGTGTTGTCATTCACTCTGGTTAAAAATTATAGTCCATTCACGGTTACTTCCAACTTTTCTGAAGCCCTACTAAATTTATACTTATAGGGTACTCCCCCATCCCATGCAAATAAATGTTAACCGAGTTTGGAAAATTACACCGAAGGGAAAATGCACAGCATTCGTGCGCAATCAGTGTAATCATATTTTGCATAAGAACTATTTCTTACTAGGTATTACCAACACGCCTATATTCTCACTGTTTAATTCGTATTTACAATAATTTAAATATTACAATTTATAGATAAAATATAAATAAAACTTCATTTTAACCAAAAATAAGGTTACTTCTTATGTTCTTTTATCCGAACACAGTATAAATCGCTTGTGATAAATAACACGATTAGAAAAACACCAAACACGTCATACATGGGTTGATTTTNTTAAGAGTTTTAATTATAAGATTCAGTTTTTTTACTGGGTAACATGTACCTCTAAAAGGAGCGGCTGACCACTTCCAGTGGCACACAGGTTGTTTAGGTAGGAAGGAAGGCTTAACCTCTCCTCTTCTTCCTTTTTGCTCCCAGCCTTCTGCTGTAGAGATAGAGGAATTTTACAAAATAAATAGTTATCCTAATAATGAAAAGGAAATACGTTATATAAGTGCAATCAGCATGGTTTAATGGAATCTATGACATTTTTGTTATAGATGAAATTGGACGGCAATAAATGCGGAAAGAGTATTAACAGGCCCACACATCATTCCCGGAGCTCCGAACAAGTGAGTGACATATGGAGGGGAGCATCGCCCCACCCTGGATAGGGATAGGCGACGTTCCCGTTCCAAAGCGTGGGGGTTANGGCGACGTTCCCGTTCCAAAGCGTGGGGGTTAAGAGGTTTTTCGTCGGCAGCGTAAAGGGCACTTTTGCAATAAGTACGGTAACCGGTGGTCCAAGCCTCTCCGAGGAGCGTGAGGGGTAGCCATTGTCATCATGGCCCATGTTCCGCGTATAGTCAATTAAACATTCGCCGCGACGATACGGTGGACAGATGCGCGGTACATCACCCGAGAAGCGAGTGGTTGTCGCGGACCGTGGCCGTAGACCATTAGCAACTCTACATTTATGATTTCAGAAACAAGAATATCCGCGTGAGTTCGTTATTAAGAGCCAATGCGGAACAACTAAAATTAATTCATATTTATGGACTGTTCAGAGATATAACGAGCTAGCCGAGGCACAACACTTCTAAACAATAGACTTTGAATTATGTATCAGTAACTAATAGACAGTACTGCTAATACCGGGATGTGAGCTGTGTGCCACGCTCGGTAGGGACACCACACAGTAATATAACATTAATATGATNTCATATTTATGTACTGTTCAGAGATATAACGAGCTAGCCGAGGCACAACACTTCTAAACAATAGACTTTGAATTATTAATCAGTAACTAATAGACAGCACTGCTAATACCGGGATGTGAGCTGTGTGCCACGCTCGGTAGGGACACCACACAGTAATATAACATTAATATGATNCACTGCTAATACCGGGATGTGAGCTGTGTGCCACGCTCGGTAGGGACACCACACAGTAATATAACATTAATATGATAAATGGCTCATGCCTTTAAAAGTAGAATGTATAATTACACGAAATATTTCCAAATTTCTGAGTTAATTCATGTTGCAAAACCATTCTCGTTAGAGATTCCCGTTTACACCACAGCATATAAAACGACCGTAATGAGGGGGCCGCGGTGGCTGAGCGATTAGCCTGCTCGCTTCCCACCAAGGCAAACCGGGTTCAATCCCCGACTAGGCCACTCCCGGATTTCCACAAGTGGGAATCGTGCGAGAGAATGCCGCTGGTAAGCGGGTTTTCTCGGGGATCTCCCGCTTCGCCCCACCCTTGCATTCCGGCGTTGTTCCATTCTCACCTCATATCACCCTCATCTGCTCTCAAGACCTCACTGTTAAGAGCCACCCAAATCTCTTCACTCACCCAACTGTAATGGACAGCAATTTAAAAAATATTTTCACTGAGGGTGGAAAATATTAACCCATTCCGTCATACATTAATTTCTGAGTTGAAGTGTTGCAATCACTTANATTTTCACTGAGGGTGGAAAATATTAACCCATTCCGTCATACATTAATTTCTGAGTTGAAGTGTTGCAATCACTTAATTTTTTGGTATGCGCTGTACTTGTGTTGAGCACTTGTGTTGTAACCAGTGGTATTGGCAATAACCAGTCATGTCAAAGAGGTGTGGAAAATTCCACAAATCAAACTAGTCAAAAGGAAAACTGGGCACTGAATCATTACTATGCAGAGTACCGGTCATAAATACCATCCATGTACAACGTGTCCACGAAAGTGGACACGTTGTACATAGATGGCATTCAAGTTTCCTTGGTAGGGAAAACTTTTTCTCCGGAAAGCCAGGTAAGAATTACGTGTGATGCCGGANAGATGGCATTCAAGTTTCCTTGGTAGGGAAAACTTTTTCTCCGGAAAGCCAGGTAAGAATTACGTGTGATGCCGGATTTGTGGTGGGGAGGAGGAGGAGGATCTTCCCATCTCGCCACACCATCACACGTTAATTCTCGCAACGCTCGCACGCACCAAGATAGCATCGCACAACGCCACCACGCCTGCGCAGGACGTCACCATTCCCAGTCAGACATCGAGGAATCACTGAACTGCCCTGACCCTCCCTCGCTCCTTCTTATACCTGCCGCCCGCTTCACCTGCTGAACTAAAAGTTTTCCAACGTCGATTTTTTTTTTCTCAATTAGAATGTCCGCGCAGACGGAAGAAAGTAAGAGACGGAATGAAGGAAGTATGCACATGACGAGGGGGAGGGGGGTCCGATGTAACCGTGTCTCTTCCTCTGCAATACGATCTGATAGGATAATCGAGTTACAGCGTGGGTTAACACGTGGCAACATCGACCGCGTACCCCCCGTCTTCAGGACCACACATTAATCAGCCCCGGTGGCTTTTGTGGCGAGTACAGCCGGCGCAGATGTTAACTGGAAACCGGCCGCCACAGGAACAAACCTGTGTTGACTTTCAAACTACTAAATGTTAGTTTAGAGACCCGGAAATTTGGCGCATTCATTCGGCGACAAGCTAGACTTCACTGTCCTTTGTGTACCCGAGCANATTCTCACTGTTTAATTCGTATTTACAATAATTTAAATATTACAATTTATAGATAAAATATAAATAAAACTTCATTACCAAAAATCAGGTTACTTCTTATGTTCTTTTATCGGAACACAGTATAAATCGCTTGTGATAAATAACACGATTAGAAAAACACCAAACACGTCATACATGGGTTGATTTTGCAAATGTTTGATTCAAAAAGTGTGAATAAACCGCGAATAGACTGATGGCAGATGAAGCATCGGCTGATGTGGATTTGAGAGTAGATTTTGGACTGTCCCAAGGTAAAACTTCGTCTGGGACTTCATTTCTTGTAGCAGCAGTAATTTCCCAGACAAAATATGTGGATTACAGTACAGTAAAAAATATGAGCATTTTTGATCCTAATGATATTATAGCTCACAGAACATTAAATATTTATTGTACAACCAACGATGGTGATGTTGCAATGCAGATGACACCTTGTTTCTATATGCATGGGAAAACTCAAGCCGCATCCTCCCTGCCCCTAATTTATAATAAATTGAGACAGGAAAATATATCTAATTGATTCGAGAACAAGCTGTATTTCAAACACTCTTGTAATTCAGTAATATACTTTTGCGAAGGTCTCATATCTTATCAGACACGCTATGGACGACTCTGAGCCTGTAGTGGACCTGCATGAAAACAGTAACCTAATCGCGCGCCACCTTGTAATTGATAAAACTGGCTACTTACCAAGGCGGCAGATAATGAACGAACAGCTGTGGATCTAGTTAGAGTGTAGTGAGGGGTCGAGTCTACATATAATTTGGCTCGAGAAATTTTCCTGTCCCTAATAATAGGGGATATGGGTCTGTGACTCCCTCGGGAGGAAGGTCTCTAGGCGCTTGAGGTGGTGTGGCAGTACCATGCTATAGNGGGGATATGGGTCTGTGACTCCCTCGGGAGGAAGGTCTCTAGGCGCTTGAGGTGGTGTGGCAGTACCATGCTATAGTAGCCAAGCCTGGTTACTGCATTTGACCCTAGAAAGGGTGGACGATGCGTCTCTTATAGCCTCTCCCCACTCAATGGCGACCCAAGGCTCCTCGTGCCACCCTTGGTTATGCAAATTGGGCTCCACCACTCGTCTCCCTATGGGAACCAGTCTCCTCGTGGCAACCCTAGACTCCTCGTACCACCCCTGGTTATGCAAATTGGGCTCCGCCACCCGTCTCCCTATGGGAACCAGTGTCTTCTTGGCTGGTAAGGGGTACCTGCCATGATGGCTTGGGCCAATAGTTGGTACCTAGGGGGGTATTGAACCACTTGGCATTCAGGCCGATGAGGCCCAATATTGGAATTTCATGGTGAAGAAATTATATTGTATTGTAACGGTCAGTGTCCGATGTCAGCTCCTCCAACTGCACTGCTGGTGGATGGAGACGGTGATGATAACATGGAAGAACTCTGGCACCTACAGGTTCAGACCCACAGAGTTAACAAGGACGGAAATTTTCCATTCAGAGCAAGGGCTGCTTTCCCCGATTCCGCAATTCGCCTAGGAACCGAGGAAGTATGCCGCTCCGAGTCGATCGCACGCCGCCCTCCTCTTCTAGCGGGCATGCGGTGGGGCGGTCGGACATTGAAAACCCACTAGTGCCATGGCAAATAAGTGGGAGCACGGGCTGATCGGATTGGCCCCACCAGAGGTTATCTCTGGTATACCAATCACTAGAGGTTGGACTCGTGCTGGCAGTGGTTAACTCCGTATGCTGGATAAGGTATGGAGAGATTCCTCCTCTCAAAGAAAGACCGGGCGGTGAGAGGCAACCCGCTTCGGTTGTGTCCTGGAAAGACACTAGGGGTATGAATAGTGCTCCGGCCAGACCACACGCTTGGTACCTGAGGTCGAGTGTCTCAGAACCATGTGGTAGGGTGTCTGTTGGCCGTACTTGTGAATCAGGTTGGGGCTTTGGATCTGATTACCTCAGGTGGATGGCTGAGCCACCTGCGATGAGAGGGCGTGATCCCTCTTTCCCACCGATTGGGGGGTCGTAGTGCGAGATGGCCTAACGACTAAGAGCGCTACACAAAAATATAAAAGTACGAATACCGAGAGGCTATTTGTATTTGCTATATATATAGTCCATAATAATAAACTTTTGAGAGAATTGCAATTTTTATGTAGTTGTGATGGCCGTACATTGTATTAGATATGTTTAATGTAAGGCACGTAACTTTATTTATTATGTTCATTTTAACAGCTTGTTTTTTGCTATAATTTTTACAGTTATCTCATCATTTGTCGTAATATTGCTTTTTGTACGTTGTATTAAGAGTTTTAATTATAAGATTCAGTTTTTTTACTGGGCAACATGTACCTCTAAAAGGAGCGGCTGACCACTTCCGGTGGCACACAGGTTGTTTAGGTAGGAAGGAAGGCTTAACCTCTCCTCTTCTTTCTTTTTGCTCCCAGCCTTCTGCTGTAGAGATAGAGGAATTTTACTAAATAAATAGTTATCCTAATAATGAAAAGGAAATACGTTATATAAGTGCAATCAGCATGGTTTAATGGAATCTATGCCATTTTTGTTATAGATCAAATTGGACCGCAATAAATGCGGATTGAGTATTAACAGGCCCATGCATAATTCCCGGAGCTTCGAACAAGTGAGTGACATAAGGAGGGGAGCATCACCCCGCCCTGGATACGGATAGGCGACGTTCCCGTTCCAAAGCGCGGGGGTTGAGAGGTTTTTCGTCGGCAGCGTAAAGGGCACTTTTGCAATAAGTACGGTAACCGGTGGTCCAAGCCTCTCCGAGGAGCGTGAGGGGTAGCCATTGTCATCATGGCCCATGTTCCGCGTGTAGTCAATTAAACATTCGCCGCGACGATACGGTGGACAGATGCGCGGTACGTCACCCGAGAAGCGAGTGGTTGTCGCGGACCGTGGCCGTAGACCATTAGCAACTCTACATTTATGATTTCAGAAACAAGAATATCCGCGTGAGTTCGTTATTAAGAGCCAATGCGGAACAACTAAAATTAATTCATATTTATGTACTGTTCAGAGATATAACGAGCTAGCCGAGGCACAACACTTCTAAACAATAGACTTTGAATTATTAATCAGTAACTAATAGACAGTACTGCTAATACCGGGATGTGAGCTGTGTGCCACGCTCGGTAGGGACACCACACAGTAATATAACATTAATATGATAAATGGCTCATGCCTTTAAAAGTAGAATGTATAATTACACGAAATATTTCCCAATTTCTGAGTTAATTCATGTTCCAAAACCATTCTCGTTAGAGATTCCCGTTTACACCACAGCATATAAAACGACCGTAATGAGGGGGCCGCGGTGGCTGAGCGATTAGCCTGCTCGCTTCCCACCAAGGCAAACCGGGTTCAATCCCCGACTAGGCCACTCCCGGATTTCCACAAGTGGGAATCGTGCGAGACAATGCCGCTGGTAAGCGGGTTTTCTCGGGGATCTCCCGCTTCGCCCCACCCTTGCATTCCGGCGTTGTTCCATTCTCACCTCATATCACCCTCATCTGCTCTCAAGACCTCACTGTTAAGAGCCACCCAAATCTCTTCACTCACCCAACTGTAATGGACAGCAATTTAAAAAATATTTTCACTGAGGGTGGAAAATATTAACCCATTCCGTCATACATTAATTTCTGAGTTGAAGTGTTGCAATCACTTAATTTTTTGGTATGCGCTGTACTTGTGTTGAGCACTTGTGTTGTAACCAGTGGTATTGGCAATAACCAGTCATGTCAAAGAGGTGTGGAAAATTCCACAAATCAAACTAGTCAAAAGGAAAACTGGGCACTGAATCATTACTATGCAGAGTACCGGTCATAAATACCATCCATGTACAACGTGTCCACGAAAGTGGACACGTTGTACATAGATGGCATTCAAGTTTCCTTGGTAGGGAAAACTTTTTCTCCGGAAAGCCAGGTAAGAATTACGTGTGATGCCGGATTTGTGGTGGGGAGGAGGAGGAGGATCTTCCCATCTCGCCACACCATCACACGTTAATTCTCGCAACGCTCGCACGCACCAAGATAGCATCGCACAACGCCACCACGCCTGCGCAGGACGTCACCATTCCCAGTCAGACATCGAGGAATCACTGAACTGCCCTGACCCTCCCTCGCTCCTTCTTATACCTGCCGCCCGCTTCACCTGCTGAACTAAAAGTTTTCCAACGTCGATTTTTTTTTCTCAATTAGAATGTCCGCGCAGACGGAAGAAAGTAAGAGACGGAATGAAGGAAGTATGCACATGACGAGGGGGAGGGGGGTCCGATGTAACCGTGTCTCTTCCTCTGCAATACGATCTGATAGGATAATCGAGTTACGGCGTGGGTTAACACGTGGCAACATCGACCGCGTACCCCCCGTCTTCAGGACCACACATTAATCAGCCCCGGTGGCTTTTGTGGCGAGTACAGCCGGCGCAGATGTTAACTGGAAACCGGCCGCCACAGGAACAAACCTGTGTTGACTTTCAAACTACTAAATGTTAGTTTAGAGACTCGGAAATTTGGCGCATTCATTCGGCGACAAGCTAGACTTCACTGTCCTTTGTGTACCCGAGCATCGGTTGTTGATTGGCTGTTGCCCCAGTTTAACCACTGATCAGGTAGCTCGGGATCCAGTCCGTGTTTTATTGCAGATTCTTTATTGGTTACAATTCGTTCTGGGCGAGTCTGTCAAACTGTGGTCCAATAGAAGCAGAAGTCCAACTGTAGGCCTACATGTGATTGAAGTTTAACTAGTTCTTAAATGAATTCGGGAAATTTCCAGTTCTCTCGTTCGTGAAACTGTAATTTCTTCCTAAGTAAGTTCCAGCTATCACGGACGTCAAATTTGCATTTTTAATATTTTGCCTGGCCTGGTGATACAAAAACTAAATAACAAATTTTACTTTGTTGGTACACTGATCTCAGGATCTTCCTCTAGAGAACATCTGACGTATGTATGCCTCCATGACCAACCGCATCGCCACCTGTCTCTGTGCTACGGGTGGTCCAACACCATACTAAGTGCAGCATACAAGTGGGGGTCCCCTGTAATACACGCTTGGCGTGATAAAATATTCCGATGTATTCTGTACAAATACTAACTACCGTGTCCTGTGACTGTACCTTCATGTGTGTTCCTGCGGTGGCACCTTTAGTGCGATCAATTTTTTTGCAAATGAGTGTATTTTTTAACAATGTTGGCAAAAAATATTATCTGGGATTGCTGTATTATTCGTTTTTTTCTTTGTTTTTTTTATATTCTCCTATTAATATCTGTAGACTTCAGTTAGCACGTTCACAATTAAATTATAAACTGCGCACTCTTAAATCGCTTGTGTATGCGACGCCGGTTGGCACCCGGGTGGAGCTGACTACATATATATGGTGCGCAACTGACACTATGATTGCCGCACCGGCTGTCTTCGAACATGTATGTCGCAACAAGCAGCAGTGCTGCACGGACTGTGTGACCAATGAGTGATATTTATAACAGATACCGTGAGAATACTGCGTTCTATGTTTGTTAAGTAATAGCATTAAATAACCACGTGCTGCTTGCACTGTGTGTTGGATAATTACTCTAGGTGCTTACCTGCCTCAATGCGCATTAGCATCGTCATTAACTACTAAAAGTGCGTCTCACTCTTGGATTGCAGTGGGTAAGCTAATCAAACAATTATATGGTTATTCACTACTACACAATTTGACCATTTTTGATACGTATTTTTTTTTGCGTATTTACTTATTCTGTCAACACAGCATAACTTCTTGGCTGTTGATAGTCGCTAGCCATATGGAAACAGCGCGCGTCATGCACTCTTTACTGCAATCTGAGAGTGAGACGGAGTATAACAGGATCTGAACCCAAAATCTTCCTTTTGCATCCGTCTACCCTATCCTGGAGTTTATTATCGTATGTTCGTTTGAATCAGATATGAACGCTTTCGATACTTACGGTTGAATTAAAAACCCCTTGTTGAAATTGCATACACATAATTACTGACTGCAGTACTTAACATTAGGTAGGCAGAGCTGCCGGTGAACTTGAAAGAGCGTTCTTACTGAAAGTGCTGTGTTAAAATCAGCGGGCCCTTAGAATTGATTTATTTTCGGCTTAATACATATGGCACTTGATCGACGACCGAGTCAATGACGAAACGTTTTAGTTGAGCCTCCTAACAACATGTATTTTGGGCCATATTTCACCAAACATTAGAGTGTTTTTCGCCTTCTTCACTACTATTAACACTTCCAATTTCAACACGCGGGGTGGCGACAAAAAACAACAGCTCCTATTGGTGTTTTTTTTCTTCTGTTGTATCGTATTTTAGTCCAGATGCGTTTATTATCTACGATCGTCAGCTGCTTCTGCCATCAGTAATGTGTGGGGGTGTAGGGAGTCAGAAATGAGAACATAACGCTGATAATTAGGTACATAAACTGATAATTGCGTGGTGGTTCATATTCTGTTCTCTGGGCATATTTTAAATAAGCACACATAGTCAACCTAAATTTGCTGCCACCCTAGCCTTGCCCCCTTTTTTTTTTTTTTACCCTTACTGCGGAATATGTTGTGAGGGTGTAAATTACGCCCTTGGACTGAGTATTACTCATGAGATCCGCTACAATTTTAACTTTTACGAATGGCTGAAGCAGCAAGAAGAGACTTATTAGGGTACGCCCCAATGACAGTTCTTCTTGAAACAGTCTCTTGAACTACAGATAGCTCTGGCGATTCGGTTGTCTTCTTGACTCGCACGAATGGCAGTTCCAACACACAGGGCGATATCCCCTTCGCCGTCGCTGGAGCGTAAATCACGCTGACACATTACACCTCGGCCGCTAGAGGGGTGGTAGGAAGGGTTGACGGGTAAAGGACTCGGCTCAAGAATCCTGAGAAGTGGGAGGGGGAGCAGCCACTTCTCCCTGCGGCGAACAGCAAAGTAATGAGATAGTTGAAGAGGGGGAGCGAACGCACACAACTTCCCGCCAACATTCCGCTGTACTGGTTACTTCCACTGCCGACAGATCGCGGAAGCTGCGCTCTCTGCATCTCTCCCCGCGATCACTGGGGCGCTCGACACAAGCATGCGATGCGACGTAAGGTTGCGTAGTTTGCGTTTAGCACGTTGCGGATACTTTCGTCACATGTCAACATAAAAATCGCCACGTAACTTTCACCAGCTGCTCAAAAGTGCACTGTATCTACTCATTTAAAAAAAAACGAATATCTATTGTGGCTATTTCGGCGAACAATATAAATTCTTACACTTTAATTTCGCTGGTAGTCCATTCACTGTTACCATTTTTTCCCCCCTGTTTTATTAATTTTATTATCAAAGAAATCATATATTTTATTAACTAAATATGAGTAAATGTTCAGTTTAACCAAAAATAACCTATTTCATGTTAACACAAGTATAAAATCCTTGTGGAGTGACATTGACGCCTGCGGCGTCCCTATATTTTATTCGTCCGTACCACGCTCTAACGAAGCTCGCAGGCGAACGACATCAACCAGGATTTAGGGACTGGCAGCCGTGACGAAGGGAACGGCGCCAGATCGGCCCTACAAGACGACCATTTGCATGGGAAGGCGGACATGCGGGAGAATAGCGTCACGGTGTGGAATCAGGTGACAGCGGGAAGAACACGA